>JARFOD010102781.1:0-16313 GCA_031763545.1 Mopalia muscosa
GAAGTGACATACGCCGCTTGTTTATTGGAGTAAAAGCCCCAAAGGTCTGGAACAAATTGGCTGTATCACAGAAGAGTGTCCAGTCAATTTCTTTGTTTAAATCTAATATAAAAGTACATCTGCTGCATGGTCTCCGGTCCTAATGATTTCGAGTCTATAAATGTACAAAATGTACAAAATCATGATAACAAATAGAACCTAGAATAGCATCATTGGTCTCATGTACACATTAAGATTAAGTGGTCAATTAACGAATACTCTAAAGGGCTAAAAAGAATACAGAAAAGGCCTAAATTACAAGACAAGACTTTTCTTTGCCTTAGTGTAGGTATATATGGAACCTTACCCCTCTGGATTAAATCTCGCAAAAAACAAAAACAAATAAAAACTGTGAAATCACATCGCTAATCATGTTAATTAGTTGATTTGATCACGGTGGTAAACTCTGCATTACCTCCATGATTTGATTACCTGCATGGCTTAAAGGGTTTTTCATTTATATGACGACGGATTGTCCACTGTACACGGCCTTATTAAGGTGGAAAACCGGTAGGAAACCTCGTAAAAACCAACCCCGCGATTGCCGGAGCCACAACATGTGACTCGCTCGATCCGGTGAACGGTACATCGAAGCAGGTTCAGTTTAGTAAGCCAACAAGCTGCCACTGAGCCTCGGCGGTGAGCCCAAAAGCCGTTGGAGTGCAGGGGTCCGGATTTCAATTCCATGCATCACGACAAGAGCTATATATAAAGTGAACATTATGTGGGACAAATCAACTTCATTCTTATTTTTATCTGGTAATATGTTCATCTTACTTATACTTCTGTTCCTTTGAGAATATGTCAGACACAGATGAGAAAGAAAAAAAAAAGGATCGAAACCGTGAACAGTATGTACTGGTCAGTGTTACCCAACAGACAATAATTATTGTCTGTGTGAATCTTTCGTCGAGCTGCTATACCTTGGCTCAAAATCAATAAATCGTGTTCTTTGAGGCAGGATAAAATTGACACGGACGGTCACCCAAAGTTAATTTATCGGCTGATTTCTACTAAGGAGTTTAGTTTATTCTTAAATTAAATCATGCAAATGTGATTACTTTGTAGAAATAGTTAAAAAATGTATCTATTTCATTAATTTATTGTGAAACATAATAGCCCCTACGTGAGCTAGTGTAAATCGTTAAAAACCGACATAAAAAACATATTCTAGTCGATTCATGCGTCCGGAGCTTGTACTAGACCGAGGATCACTCAATGCTAAATGAACGTTAGAAACAATTTGTAAGATAACAAAAATGCCAGTTTATTTATGGCTTAAAATATAATATGTAACTCAGATTGTCTGTGGTAACATGAATACTTTACTTTGTACATGACCGTGATACTGACATTGGGCTTGTAATCACAATGGAAGATTTGGTGTCGTTCGTCATGAAAATCTGTCCCCTTCAACACCAGTGCGTTTACGTTTGTCTGAGTAGCTTTGTGACCTGCCAACTGGAAGTATTTGTTAACCATGAGCTGTGATTGAGCACAGTTTTATTAACAATCGGATGAGTTGGTAGTTGTCATACGTGGATAGCATGTAAGCTGATATTGTGTGAAATGAGATAACCGTCCATGTCAATCATGGAATTGAACTTTTGTGAAATTGCACTGGATTACATCACCTTAGTACAGAGCGACGGTCCATCCGGTAGGGCAACTCCTTTTTCTGTGTTGTGAATGTTACTTTGACTTTTACTCAATTACCCCCCAAGTTGGGCAATGTCTACTTCCTATAAAGCCCTGTGTTTTTTTTACTATATCCCCGTATCAAGTTTGAGGTGTTTTAGCAATAACATGCATCATTAGGGCACGCGATTTGTACATGTCAAAAGGCTATCCTCATCAACCCCGAGTATTATGGCAAGCCGTTTTATCGCTTCTCTCTTTTTTTACTATGTTGAATTCTTTTTCATCTACGTAAAATAAATGACTTTTTTTATTTTAAAAATTTGAGCAAAAAGTTTGAAAAAAATACAAATCAAACAATCCTCTTTTTCACATAAGTAAAATAAATGAATTATTTTGCTCATAAGTGGAATTCATTTCAACATATGTAAAATAAAAAGATGAGTGAAACTCTTTTGTAGATTTGTAAAATAAAGAATTTCACATAAGTGAAAAAGAATTCAACATATGTAGAAAAGTATTTCACATATGGGAAATTTTCTTCCACTTATGTGAAATTACATATCTACAAAATAGTTCCACTCACCTTTTTATTTTACATATGTTAAAAAGAATTCCACTTCAATCATTTTCACTTTCAATAATTCAACATAAGAGAAAAAGATTTCCACATATGTGGAATTTAACAAATAATGCAGGAGACTGCAGGCCATATGACAGTATATGGACTGGTCAGTCACCCACAAAAAGTGATACTGACCGAAGCGAATTATTTTGTATATTATACCGAATTTCCGAAATACTCTGTAAGTCTTAACTAATGAGAGAACCAATTCAAGCAAATTTCTCCGTTTTTGGTACAAATGGTTTTCCAGTGTTAACGGTGGAAAGTACTACCAAGGGAAGTAACTCAAAAACACTGTGGGCCAATAAAATGTTGCGGACCTATATCGCAAAATAGTGACCGCAACAAACATATGCAATAGGGAGATATTTAAATGAGGTATAATATTAAGGTTTATTTTACATATGTCGAATTATTCTGAATAAGAATTAACCCGCCGCGTGATATAA
The DNA here is from genome assembly GCA_031763545.1 of Mopalia muscosa. Classification (NCBI taxonomy): domain Eukaryota; kingdom Metazoa; phylum Mollusca; class Polyplacophora; order Chitonida; family Mopaliidae; genus Mopalia; species Mopalia muscosa. Next base: position 2,752 of record JARFOD010102781.1, read on the forward strand.
TATTCACTCTTTATTTGTCACCCGAAAGGGCATTTTTCATAATAGAATGAATGGTTTTGTGTTGTAGGCGTTGTTGGCTGTGTTCGACTTTTGGCAGTCTGCCCTGAATGAACTAAATATAACAGAGGTCATTGTTTTCGCTTCGCTTTGTTGTTGTTGTAGTCTCGCTGCATTTCCTGGTCAACTCTCTCCAAATGAGAGTGCGTCCTTCAGAGACTTAACTTTCATAGCATGTGGAGTATATTCCTATCGCCTTTACATTCGTCTTGAAAGTGTACACATGACGATATGAGCACAAACGAAGGCTGGCTACGGTCCCTTGCTGCGGGGAGAAATCATTTCTCAGTTTTTTTAAAGTGGGACTCTTTTGTACATATTCCACATATGTTGAAAATAATTTTACATATGTTGAAAAGAATTCTACACATGTAAAAAGATAATATATTTTACATTATGTGAAATTCAATTCACATCAGTGACAATTTTTTCAACGTGGGTAAAAAGGAATTTCACAAATGTGAAAAAGAATTGTACATAAGGAAACTAAAAGCAATACTGATTCGACATATGTAGAATACAGGTAGAACTGATAACATGGCTTTCCAACCAAACCTCTTTGGTTGTTTTATTTGGATGGCGCATACAGCCTCCATATTGTGGTGGTCTATGCGCGCTAAAAGGACCCTCTTCGTCCCACTGTTTTCTCTGTTTATATTAAATGCAAATACAATTTGCTTTGGGGGATTAATTGAATAAGGTTTAAAAGCTGACATAGATGCTATGTTGAACTGCGGAAAACTTGCTGACAATGGGGAGATCATGAAGTGAGGATTTCTGGTAAGCGTTTTTGTTCTTTTTCTGTGACATAGGCTGACCAAACGTAAATAGTTTAAAATTTAAATTAGTATTCTTCAGATAAAATGTGTTTTTAAATCGTGTCACTGCGGACCACATTTGTAATTCGAGGGCTGGCTGCCAAACCTGAAAACTTTAACGATGCGCATGCGCACGGTTTGTTTCGCGGAGTCTGGCTGTTTATTTGGACAGTTCATTTCTGACACATAGTTTTCGTTTTCCTCCACACACTGCATGGCTGGCACGCCGCCACATGAGTGAAATAACATTTAATCATATCACCGTCTCCCTAAGGGTAGGTTGTTGTGGACATGAAAATAATTAAACATAAGAGGAACATTATTTCTCCTACTGACCAAAACACTTCATAGTTTATGGCTGAACTAATTGTTGTTACTCTAAGCAGTTTGCACAACGTTGATTATTCTCGTGTAGACCTTACATGTTAATTAGCCTGTCATTTGGCCCTTATAAGTAACCAATCGACTCCTATATACACCATAGTGCTAATCAAAGATAGTTCGAGTATTACTAGGTGTGTCATTCGTTTCAATCAGTTGTTACTTCCATGTAAATAAGGTGGAATTCGCCAGGAATGTAATAAGGACTTGTTGCTCTGACGTGTTTCTCTTCAATTCTTGTCGGCCCGTGGCCCTGGATTAGTGGTTAGCGAGTGCGTTTTTTTTTAGCCTACTGCGATGTACAGTTCACAGGATCGAGTCAGTCTGTCGACCCTCTCCCAGGTTTTCCACCGTAATCAGACAAAGACCAATCGTGGGTCACCTTGTGAACTCGAACCTGTCAGCGATACATATAATGAGGATACACCACTGAACCACGGCGACTTGCTCTATTAGAGCTCTGACGGCTTACCATTGATTCCTACCACATTCAGGACAACAAGTAAAGCCAGGAGGGTAATACAATATTAAGATCTATAGTGCCCCAGTTGTTTGTTGGCGGTACGCCGAGATTTGGGCCTACCATATAGAAATACTCTAAAACAAGACGTTTAACTGCAATATAGCGAATTATTTTTTTTTTTATATCTGGGGGGAAAATAACCCACCCCCCCCGCCCACCCCCCACAGCCCCCCCCCCCCCCCCCCCCTCCTCCCTCCTCTATAATTGGGTATTATTTCTTCCTACTCATCTTTCCTCGATATACTTTTCACGGGTTCGAGTCCGTCTGTCGACCATGACTGAGGTATATGATTGAGTCTCGATGTACCTCTGTGAAACCATCAGGGTTTATGTACCAGGTTTTCTCTCGGTGTTCCAAGATATTCATGAAAGGAACAGTGTGAAAAGGACAATCCTATGTAAGCTCATAGCGACCACTCGCTTCTCGCACCCCTGCTTGTCATAAACATATTTAAAAAATACAGAACCACGAGAATGTTAGTTAAAATCTCGTGCTTTTGTAATTTTTTCCCCACATTTTGAAGGGTGAGGGAGCGAGAACTCGAGATAGCGAGATTTAAGTGTTAAATCTCGATTTCTCGCTTCCCCGCCTTTAAATTGTGAATATCTAGAACGCAAGATCACGAGAAGTCGAGAACTAGAGGGGGCGAGATTTAGCGCGTTCTCGCTTCCTCTTCCATCACTGGTAAAAACACTCAAAGTCGAAAGTCGAGAAAGTGCGAAAGCGAGATTTAACTGTTAAATCTCGCTCCCTCTAGTTCTCGAGTTATCGCTTTCTCAACCTTTTACACGTTTAAACAAAAAGAGACAAAAAAAAATCTCGGGTTTTAGTAATTTTTTGCAGAACGAGAACACGAGAACTCGAGAACTAAAGGAAGAACGTGCAAAACCGCGAGATTTTAATATTAAATCTCGACTTTTAGTGTTTTTTTCAGTGAAGGGCGAGGGGACGAGAACAGGCTAAAGCTTGCCACCTCTAGTTCTCGAGTTCTCGGGTTCTCGCGTTCTCGGGGTCCCGCGTTCTCGCTCCCTCGCCCTTTCAAAATACCAAGAAAAAATTACCAAACACGTATAGGTCAACAAGTGCACGTTGCCTAAGTGACTTACGCTCTCCTGAACTTGCTCGATGACCATTACAATCAGCTACATGGCAATGCTGATAGACTGTATAAATAAAATAATTAGGAAAATACAGGCACTCATAATAATTTGAAAAAGCCCTAATAATTTTCAAGGAAGGCATTAGTACGCCCACATACTGAGCGCAATTAAGGCCTACTCGAGTTTGAGCGTTTTTGTTATCACTGGACGAGGACACAAGAGAGCGAGTGGCCGCTATGAGCTTCCATACAATCCGGTGTCACGTAAAGTGAAATAAACTTGACTAGGAAGCTCAACCCCAATCAAAGAAATTGTGATACAAACAATATTTTGATTTGAGTAATATTAGGAAATCTAAATTCTAGTATAAATATAAATGTAAGAAAGTGACAGGATTGTCAGGAACAAACGACACTGCTTCCAAAGACGACTAAATTTTCAGTATAAATCTGACAGGGATCTTTCCTTTTAATGGATATTGTAGCTCAATTCTTCCTTTACATGTTATATATTCATGCTATCATTGAGTTTAATATAACCCAAAAGTTCCAAATCATATTACTGTGGCCTGCGGCTTATAGTGGTTGACGTGTCGGCCTTCCAATACAATCGTGAAGTACCGTCAATGGGTTCTAATCTGCTTATCGACCATTGTGTCCCACTCATAGGTATGGTCTTTTGCAAAGTGTCTCCCGTTTGCAATCATATTTAATCAAGGAACAGTGTAAAATTGACAATCCATGGTCATATAAGTGAAATACCCTTGACTACCCGGTTATACCCATTCAAACAAATAAACTCTTGTACTACTCAAGCAATCGTACTCTAGCGAGAGTTTCTAACGAAGTTCGCAAACCAGATGGTTTGGGTGTATCTTAGAGTCAATGCAATCTAATTAAAATCAGATCTCAAAAACGCCCCCCGTGTTTTGTATGTCGCTATGTTGGTACCACAATTACCCTACCTACAATGTCGATTTGTTTCTTGAACTGACCAATCACAGAGCTCTTCTCAACTTTTGTTTGTAAATGCCAAAGTTCCGCCGTTGAACGGAAAGTTTACCGACTACGCATTTTTACATGACCAACAGATAGATGTGCGCCAATCAACAAACACAATTCAATTAATAACATTTAAGTGGAATTTCATTTTCCCCTGTTTTTATTGGACAACTGAAACTCTGATCTTTCGTGATCCCCAGTAAGTTAGACCTAATTTAACAGTATATTAAGTAGAGTGATTGCGTTAGATCTCAATATAGCGACAAAGAAAAGACCGGGGCATTTTGAGATCTGATTTTAATTAGATTAAGAGTCAATGTGCGATGTAGGAAGTAAAATCGGTTCTAGCTTTTAATACTGCACGAGCTCTCATGATAAGGTTAGTATATGTTCTTGGCGTACACTTCCTGTCTTTCCTTAGCATCAAGTGGAAATTATTTTTAAAATAGCGAAAATCCTCTAACTTCACTTCGACGAACCTCGCTCTCTTGCACTCAAGATCTCCTTTTAAGCAGTTTATGTTTTGGCGTCCTCATGCGGTCTTTTCTTGGCACCGGATCAACATCATTTCCAAATAGAACAGAGATTATTCTTCATATAATGCTGACATTTACCTTAATTATGGAAAAGCGTATTTAAGAGTTGCTCAATGCTGTTACAGTTACAGGTGTGTTCCCTTGTTAAAATAATTCGGCTGATAAAAAGAACAGAAAAAATATTAATCATGAAAACAAGTATATTACCATGGTAAACGCTGTAAAACGTTGTACCATCAGTGAGTCACAAGATGTGGCTCCGGCAATCGCGGGGTGGTTTTTACGAGGTTTCCTCTCGGTTTTCCACCATATAAAAGGGAAAGGAACTGTGAAGTGGACAATCCGTCATCATATAAGTGAAATACCCTTGAGCACGACGTTAAACTCTAATCAAACAAACTAAAATCACAAAAGCCAGAACCTTTCTTCACACTATCAGTCGATCTATTCACATTCCATGGTATAACTTTTAAGTCCATTCACTAGTTAGCGAAAAGAGAAGTGTTTTGTTTTGAGGTATATCTTGACTTCGCCTTTTTGCTGCCGATGCCGCTGATGGTGGTTCACCACTGCAAAGAATTCTAACTCCTTGAAGACATGTTTGTACTTTTTTTTTTACCAATCTGCTCGTGAATCGAGCTATAAGAATGACAAACTTCAGAACTTGACTGAAGCCAACCGTTTTTCTAAACTGGAGATCAAATCTTGTAGCCTTTGTCTACTGAATATTGGTGATTCTCTTTTAACGCTGTATGTTGTTTGACAATTCACGTCATTGTTAAGGAACTACTTTTTGTAAAATAATGTAAAAAGAAAGTTAAAAAACGTTGAGGGATAGGGCAAGATAGAATAAAAGTTTGGGTGTTATCTCACAACACTGACCTTTAGATTAAATCGATATTACTTCATTTTGTTTCTCTCTGTTAATTTTGGAATCATATGAGTTTAATTGTGGGACGATTATCATGTTAGCCCACTGTTTGGGGTAAACAATATTACAACATCAACATAAACGTCTCCATCCATGATGCGACATAGTGACTTACAAGACCCATCCACCCTGGATAGACATGGGCACAATCGATTTACTGTTCCATGGCCCTTGCGTTTATGTTCCATGTTCCATTTTACAAACGAAGACAGGTCGATTGACGGAAAGTCGATCAGTCTTTTTGTTAAAGGCAGGTATATTGTGAAGTATACTCATGCTGTGATCTGTGGAAGAACATACTTTCTTGAATTTTTTTTTTTTTTTTTGAGTTCTGTCCACTGTTTACCTTTTGAAGAAAAACATCTAAGAGCCACGTTCAACACAAATCGAGTTGAAGTGGAGAAGTCTGAATTTCCGATGCAAAACTTGCCACCTTGAAAATCAGTATGAAATTCCGACACCAATGGGATTTCATTATATTTATTAAAGCAATAAATGTATGGATAATAAATTGAAATACAACTAGAACAAAGTGGCAGAATTGACAAGAACAGAGTGCACTGGTCTAGTTACAGACGACTTTCTTTGTTGCTTTACACTTACATGGATCGTATCTTTGAACGAATGTACAAGCTTAATTATCTCTTCATCGTAAATATTCACGCTAGCGCTGGTGGTTCTAACCAAAACAACTGCATGGTGCTATCACTATCTCCACTTTCGAGCCGTTGATTTCTCTAGCAATCTATTCTGAGACGTCACTTTGTTCTTGGACACAGCAATGTTTATGAAAAGTCTACATTATACTATAATAATGAAATTTATGTCATGCAAATATGCTTCTCAAGCCATTGAATAACTATGATAACACTCTCCTACATTACCTTACACCATTATGTTATATCTTACTCCTTTATGTTCTGGATATTCATTACAAAAATATGCTGGAATAATATTGAAATAATTTGTTAGCATGATAAAATACATATAAAAATTTGACCTAAACGTTTGGCTTATATAAAGATTATCTTAAGAAAAGTATTCGGTTTAACAACAACAACAAAAATACATAAAACTCTTACTGGGTTCTTCCTTACGCAAGGCGGAAAAGAAGAACGTCAGATAAAGATAATAGACATATGGTGGCGTCGGCTTGTTTGTTGTCGACTTTGATGTTTAAACGGCCTTCTTATTGGCTAATTTTCTAATTTTCTAAATTCTAATTTCTTGTTTCAGCAATAGTCCAATTAAATTTTTGCCATGTTTTTGCCTCGAAATGCAACAAGGGGTACAAATGTGTAAGTTTCGTCCTACAGATTTTGATCCTTGCAATGGGAAGAGGACTTGTTCGCGCATGACAATTATAGGGAAATTGGAATGGAAATTTCCATCATATGCTTGATCCAATATGTCGGTGGGTCAATTCGGAATTTGTTTAAACGTGTTTTTTGATTATCCGACAAATCATAGATTGACACGGCTTATAAACATCTAGGAAGTTGTCATTCTTTTACTTGGAATTTCTGAAGTGGATGGCTCTCCATCCATTGTCAAATCACGCTTTCTGGTTGCTTCGGAAGTCTGACATACACATTCCTTAGGATCACTCACAGTGCTGAAAAGAAAGCATCGTTACATTTTATTTTTTTTTTAAATCCACTTTAAACTATTCTTTTTTTGAAATATTGTTCGTCAATCCATAGAGGTATAGCTATACCGCCATCAGCTTACTAAGTATACATATATACATTGATTTCGCCAAAGAGAATAGATTGGAATTTACCGAGAGTGACACAAAGATCAATTTCATGGAACCAGTCAATAGCTTCCAGCGTATGAAATTGTAGTAGCAGATTTACCAAAAGGGGAAATTGTGTTTTGACAGCGTAATTACATATGATAGATTTCAGTGAAAGGAAGGGGTCATTTATAACTATGTTGAAGGTCAGAGGCCCTAAAATCCAGCTCTGGAGAATTCCTTTGGTTTCATTTTTCCAGTAACTAAAAGTCCTACCGACTTTAAGGGTTCTACCGCTGGTCAGGATCAAAACATGCGACAATTATCTTCTCGTGGCATTTGCGTTTATTTCAGAAAGATGATTATATTAACCACAAATATATTAAGAAAGAGGAGGACTTCAAAATTTTAAATATTATGTTATATTATGATCATCGGTTGGAGATTTTTTCTTCTAAATTCAATGTCTTTGTAGAAAATGATTGACTAAAATACCGTTAAAGCGCTTTTTAAATTCAATTTCGTTTTTGTACAATTGATAAAAATATATTTAAAAAGTAAATGTCCGTAATCATTATAATCAAACTTCCTGCCGGTTTTTTAAAATTATATAATGGCTTAAAGATTGCGTTTGCCAACTGTGAAAGACTAAAACAGTTTACGAGAAATACAAGATTTAAACTTTAAAGCCAAGAAAAGAGAAAGTAGAGAAAACAGCCCAAAACCCGTGTAAATGATAGAATTCCCGATTGTTTTCACATTAATCTCAATAACTTTAATAAACAAAATGTTTTTTGAATTGATCGGGAAGGCGAAAGAGAGATTTATGGATTTCATTCATTTTTTAATGTATAAAACGAAAAAAAAAAATTGTTATAACAAATGATTTTGGTTTTGTTTTCCGATCAAGAGTTAGACTTCACCTATGTGCGATAAAAGAACTTTTTTCGTAATAAGTGTAAATGTGTGATCTCCCACTGTGGTTTGTTCATGTAATATTCTTACATGAATCACACGCGAACAAACTTGTTTATGTGACGTGTTAGTTACATTTAGAAGTTAAAGTACAAAGATAAAGAAACAACATTTATTATGATTTCTATTGCGTCATGGAAACTTATATACTACTGTGCATGATATAATTCTTTATAGTCATTTTTTCTTATTTTGTTTTTACATACTTAGTGTTAACAGGTTTCAAATAGATGTCGAGACTGAATCTATATATATATATGGAAGGTCCACATATTTACGAAGAATTCAAAACTGCGCTACCAAAGATGGAAAAAGAGAAATTTCTAGGATCACATGGATTTACTGTTGAATCCTTGTTTAATTACTCAGGTTAGATATAGGTCATTTTATAAAGAGATTGGCGAATAATGTTGTAATTTTGAGAGGGGGAAGTGTCTTGCAGGAAAAAGTTGGGGATTATTACATGCCTACCTAAACCGAATACGTGTAGACATGTCTTCAATACATGGAGATCAATCACTGTATAAAATATTAACTTTTCACTTCTTGTATAGGAAAGACTCAAACCCGTTCTAATTACAATTATTCATACAGATCAACATCGATTCATTCCTGGTAGAAGAAGTCATAATATTCGCCTAATATATGATCAATTGTTTACTTCAAAGGAAGAAAAGGTAACCTGGTTTACACTTATCAATTGACTTTGAAAAATACTTTATATTCTATATTGAACGAGTATTATTAGTTTCCGTTTTGGAGAGACTATATTAAAACGGATCAAATTATTTCAAACAAAAATATATACTTGTATATTTCACAATGGAGACATGTATTTTTTATTTCTAAATTCATTGGTGTTGTAAAGACAGGGTGACCTTATTTCGTCTTTTTTATTTGTTTGTAACTCTGCGCAAAGCTCTTAAGGCAATGATACGAAAAAATACGGACATTATAGGACTTTTAGAGATTAATATTGTTTTAAATATAAACCAATATGCCGAGGACACAGAAATTATTCTCATTGGCAGTAAAAATGCACTTGTAGAAACCCAAAAACGTTTGAAAACTTTTGTAGAATATCGGGATAAAAAAAATAATATAGAAAAAGGTAAAGCTATGCATGTTTAACTGGATCAAACTTCGGCTATTATGGATGCAAAATTGAACTAGATAGAAAGTTTACATATTTTAGGAATAAAATTTACCCTAATCGAAAAATAACATTTGGAAAGTAAACTATTTGCACGTCTAGATGAATTGAAACGAGAATGGCAAAAATGGAAAATTAGTAATTATATCTTTAAGGCAAAATAACTGTAATTAAATCATTAGCTCTTTCCAAGTTAATCTATTTATTTATTTAGCTTCCATGGACCAGTTGCTCGATGCGTTGTTATCCATATTGACTGAAACATGGGCCAAAATAGGATTGTTTGTTTGAATTGGGGATTAACGCTGAATTTGGGTTTGGTTTGTTTGTTTGATTTAAGCCACAACTACGACATTTTATCTCAGCAAAAGTTTTTTTTTTTCTTTGAATAAAATTTTGTTACCAAATATTTCACCTTAGATCTATACTTACCTCACAAAATACTCAAATTACTTTTAAATACAGAGTTTCATTTTCTCCATATTGTCATTTTTGTATTATCATTTTACTTCCATATAACACTTATGTCATTTTACAAATAGATAATATCTTTTTCGTAAAATTTACATTCCCTTAATTTACATTCAAAATCAAATAGATGTTTCAAATTTGCAAATTTCCGTATTTAAATTTACTGGTACATAGTTTGCCGATCGGAATAACAAAGTTAACGAATCTTGTATAAGACGCGTATTTCCGCCAAAAAACCCAAGTGTAACACTCATTTTTGTTAACACAATCGTTGTCTGTTAATAGACACTTGAACCACTCTGCACATCATTCCAAAATCACAATTTTTTTAAAAACATTTACAGTTTAAATTCAACAGCTTCAGAAACGTTGCATTTATCTGTTTGTGCTGTCATGATCTTCTTTTGGTAAGTATTTGTCGGGTATATGTTGTGGAGAATTTTTCCAAAAGTCTTATGGCCATTTGCGATATTGATAATTGTAAAGCAATTTTTTAAAAATATTTAATTGCGCTAAACTTCAACATGAAAGAAGGGCATGGTTTTACTTTTTCAAGTAAATTTGTATAACTTAGCGTTGTCCATTTACATTGACCACATCCTTAACATACAATAAATTACTTTTAATCTATTTTCAGCGAAAAATAATTACCACATATGGTTATGTCGATATAAATAACAAAAAGACTTATAGTCCATGGTGTGAAATAGATTATAATTTTTGTTAAGGAGCTTTACCCCGGAATCAAATGTTTGAAAACTCTTCCATTTCATAGACTATAAATCCATAAAGTTATTCTTATTCTATAAAATATACATGTTGTTAAAATATTTTTTAAACGATAATACTTTTTCATATAAGTTGAAAAGGTACAAGAAAAAACTATTTCCAATTTTTAATAACAATGCAAATATGTTTAAGCGTGTCTTCCGCTTTATTCATTTTACTATAGCCGTTTTAAAATAACGAACCCTTGAACGATTGTCATAATGCGAGGTCAACTGTGAGCGTGAGAAATGGAATATAATGCTACAGACAATGGTCATTTGGAACTGCCAATTCCTTCTATAGTAACAAAAAGGTAAGGCAATAGAATATACTGAAAGAGTTTCCAAGAAACTGTACGTTTAGTCTTGAAAGTTTGAAAGTTCGCCTCAATGTTTTGTTCATGTCCATCACGGTCTCTACACACAGCGTATAAAAATAATATTTATTTATAAATCTCGATGACTCAGAAGATTTACACAATCTGTTTTCGTGGAAGAAGAGTTAAACTAACAAATCACTTATACGCAGGAATAATAATTGTAAAGTAAATGGTTAATAGTATATTCTGTAAAATAAGTATGTATGAACTACAGGTCTAAACATGTGAAGAGTCTAAATAACCCGAAGCTCCACTTAAATAATTGTCAAGTACAGTGTTTAATACTTACTATGTTTAGTTTAGGTCATGTGGTAAAGTTGTGCGATAATTATCGTTAAATGAAAAGTTATTCCTTTTTACGTAAATTTTTTGGTTTGATTGGGGTTTAACGTCGTACTCAAGGGTATTTCACGTATATAACGACGGATTATACACTTTTTTCTCAATGTTCCTTGCCTAATTACGGTGGACACCCGGGAAGAAACCTCGTCAAAACCACCAACGCGATTGCCGGAGCCACATCGTGTGACTCACTCATATACCGTAGGCTCGATCCCGTGAACAGTACAAAGAAGCAGGCTTTAGCAAGCGCACTCTCCAATCACTAAGCCACAGCCGCGATCCCTTGTTAGGTAGACGTTAAAATTAAATTGTCTTTAACATACTTTACTAACTTATATTGTCCAGTCCTATGGAGTAATTGCACCCAAACTTGTCTTCATAAGCAAGTTTAGAGTCGGTTATAACACTGTCTTACGATGGTTTACGGGTCATTTGTCATGGACAGAGTATACCGCCTTTTTCTGAACTACCAAGGAAGTCAATACAAAGCTTTAGGATAAGGGAGATATGGAGCCAAAACACAGTTTTAAGAAACAGTTCTGTTATAGGAATCTGTGTATCCAATCTTATGGAAAACTGGAAAACCTATTATTTGTGCTATTAAAATTAATAAGAATATCTCTCTGGTATATTCAACATACCGTCTCTTGATGCTTATAATTTATTTATGATTGAATCATGATATGGACTTTGTGTCTGAAATAAAGATACTAATGTTATTATTATGAGAATAAAAACAAGGTTAAAATAGAATTTAAAATATGGTCATAATGGTAGAGTGTTGGGCCTCTAACCCGAAGGTCCACGGTTCGAATCCTGATTGTAGGCAGCAAATATGTTCACGGCTTCAAACACAGTATTCTCTGCCGTTTTCATCCAAACCAAACTCAAAAGAGTTCAGATTAAGTTAGGTACACTCTTAGAAAAAAATGGTTCTATGTGGAACCAATAAGGGTTCTTCAGCTTATTGCTGTGGAGGAACTATTTATGGTTCTGGATGCAACATTTCTGAATTGGTTCTATAAAGAACCGTTTCAAAACGGTTCTATATCGAACCATAAAGGGTTCCACACCGAACCATATGGTTCTGCATAGAACCTATCAAAATAGTCCCATATCGAACCCTTTCAAGATCGTTCAATATAGAACCATTTCAAAACGGCTCTATACGTAACCATCAAGGGTTGCACGCCGAATCGCACAGGGTTCTATTAAGAACTATAATAAGTTCTTCAGCTTATAGTGAAAAACACTGTATGGTTCTTCTTGGAAAACTTCTTTATGTGTTCTAAACATAACATTTTATTAAGGATCTGGTTCACCTCGTTCACTCACAAATGTGTCTCTGGGGGGCACTCAATCATTGTATAGTTTTAATGATTTCTCCCCAAGACGTTTGTTTGCACGCAATAATATTTTTACATGGGTTAAATAAGCCGATCTTAAAAAATAAACACAATTTGTTATCATTGCATGGTATTTCATTTTTTTTATAACCCTATAGAATAGTATAGAGGCTGAGAGGGTGTTGTTTGGTTTGATCATTTCTATTTGTTTTATTAATTCATATTCCTCACAATCATGGAAAAATTCATATTATGTTCTTTAAGTTATTGTGATAATTCACTTATACAAACTAAACATCTATCAGTGTGAACACAGCTGGCTATAATTAACTAAACAAAACGTGATGTGCAAACGCATTTACTATTATTGTCACAATACTGTTTTCGCTTTTGGTAACAAATACAACTTCTGGCATTCAATTAATTTGGAATTACTTTATAATACGACTTACAATAACTAAAACGTAATACATGTCTTCACACAAGCATCAATAATAATCCTTGTATAAATCGAATAACATTAGTAAAATAATAAAGCAGGCAATAATAACAAGACACAACCCTGCGAAAGATTCAACATTTTTTTTTATAAAGAGTGGTCAGATCATTGATATAAAAAGTAATGCATTTATCAATAATAACCATCAATATACCAAACAAAGGATTTGACTAACAGCATCTACAGAAAATTGATCTTTATTGGTGTTAATTGTGGGATTACGTGATGCCAAAATAATTTAAAAAAACAAACAACATATATACATTCATTATTTACATCTTAAATGGTTTACATTAACTTAACCAGTAAATCTCAAAGATTTTTTCGAACAATCGTTATCGAGAGAGAGTGTAAGGACTTCTTGACTGTCGTAACGAGCCCGGAGAGAGTGTGATGAATCGCAATGTGTTTTGCAGTCAAGAGGCAAATGGTATTCAATTAATGTTTGAAGCCACACTGTTTAAGTGTGTAAGTACCGGGGCATCTGCATCTATGCTAAACATCTTCTTCATATTACCAAAAAGCTGAAATGTAAGAAACTCA
>JARFOD010102792.1:0-16310 GCA_031763545.1 Mopalia muscosa
CCCCCCCCCCCCCCCCCCCCCCCCCCCCCCCCCCCCCCCCCCCCCCCCCCCCCCCCCCCCCCCCCCCCCCCCCCTGCTGCTTTTCAAATTTAAATTAAGTCCATATTTATATCTAGGTTTGACCCCCACGACATATAATTTTTTCTGAATACATATTTATTAAAAAATAGTGTTTTATAAAAACTGGTTGAGGGCTGACTAAATGTTCTGTCTTTTTCTGTTCATGTATTCCGGAGTTTGAATAACCGCATACATGTTTGTTTCTCTACAATAAAAACATAAATGATTGTTTATTAACGGATTTGTATCAAAATCTGTGAATCACCCAGATGTAAAAAATATTGTTTTTCTTGTTTGGTTAAGCTTGTTGAATGGACAGTTTTGTTTTTTAGCTGATAGTTTGAGCTGATTTAAAACCCTCTCAAGAGTTGTCGTTTGTTCTATGGTGTTTATTCAGTATTGATCAATTCTTGTCATGCTCACTGTAAAACCCATGCATGTTTTATATCTGACCTCTTAATTAGTTCTCTCGACTGGTCTAATTGAATAAAGCTGGCACATATCAAACATGGGCACACAGGACAAATTCAAATTGTCATATAAAGTTCATCCACCCCTGCACAGTATATTTAAGCTTGCTCAGCATAATTAATGTTACGACCATATGCAAGATACACAGAAATATACTGACTTATAGCACAGATACATATATTTGTATATTTGTTAACGGCATGGGGAATTGAAGATCTGCACAATTTGGTTTTAAATTAATATTTGATTATGTATTATGCACAGTGTAGAAATGAGTGACATTTGTATTTATTTGATTTGCAAGAATACAAATTAATCAAGCACTATATGTTAGGTCATTCATTCCATACATCTGTTTTCATATTAAGTTGCATACTTTCAAATTAATCTTAAAATATAAATATTAAACATAAATATGAGTCTTGGACTCATAACTTAGGTTATAAATACTTGTTTATAAACCGCACAATCATGTTATAGCTTTGCAGTCAATGGAGCCTTGGGCCAATAAAATTATATACTATTGTTTATAAACAGCACTATGATATCAGGTTAGAGCTTTGCAGTCAATGGAGTATGTAAAAAACAATCAAGATTTTTTTACTTCTGGTTTTCCACTGTGCATGTAATTAAGCAACCGTGTGAAGTGGACGTTCCGTTGTCACAAGTGGAATACTGTTGAGAATGACGTTAAACCCCAATCAAAGAAACCTAATGATATATAGAATACTAGTCGTGACTATAAAAACTCTCATCTGTCTGATATATTGAATATACATTTTACCCTTGACTGGTCTTGAGTAAATTGTTAAATTCTAATCAATCAAACCAACGAACAAACAACATTTTATTAAGATGAATTTCTAATTTCTTCATATTATTTAGGACATTGAAAACGATGATGGCAATAAACAGATAGCTTTGACTGAAGGACATACAAGGTGAATCGGCAGTGATTTCACCATATTAAATTTAGATAGAATGTGAAGTACCATTGAGTATGATGTTAATTCACATTCAAATCAATAAGCAAGTACATGTTTTAATCAATTTTAAAACCTATTTAAAAACTTGTCTCCGGAGTTTACCTATGTAGATGATTCATGGGTTGTATAATCGCTGTATTAGTGTGTGTTCCCTTATGTGTTTTAAAATACATGCTACAAAGACTGTTTACGAATGCATGCATGAGATTGTTAAGTTAGCAGTCAGTGTTCAGGCTGGCAAACTTTATGTTCCTGTTGCACACAGCTTTTTTTTAAAATGAGGAGTGAGCTGTGAGTCCAATTTAACACCTCACTTGACCTTCCACATATTTCTCTGTGCAAATTTACAGTTCTTGTAGTTTTAACTCCGTCAACTGAGAAAGTAACAACACTGGCAGGGAAAAAACATTCACACATATTAAAAATTAAATTGAGAATATAGGAGTGGAGTAAGCTAAGAATGAAGAAAAGTGCTTTTGTTTGCACAACATCCGATCAACCCAACTGTACATATATTTATGATCTATATAAAAAGATAAAAGGCAATAAAAGAAGGTGGGAAATAAGCCTATGGCTGGTAAAGACAGTGCCAATATGAGAAAGCTTCACTCCAGCTTGTTTGTTTAACTGTTGATTTATAAGCAGGGTTTGTGTGTATCACACATTGTAAATTGTGCCCATACCAGCCCCACAAGGATACTTGTTCATTCTTCCACTATTCCAGAGTCCCATAAACCTTGACAGTTTTACAGTTATCAATTGGTCAACTGCTCTATTAAACACAGGCCTCGTCCAGCAGATTGCCCTCTATTTAATGCTGGAAAAGATCTTTCCACACTGCAGCCAATCCAGTGTTTACAGATACCTGTTCTAGTTGTGTTCTACATTATTATTTACTATTAACAATCAATTGTATCATAGTATGATTCCTGTATCAGTATTGTATCTTGTGTTTTTAGCCAACCCTCAGTGCTGTAGTATGAGTTTCCTTCACCCATATGGTTTTTTATTTTATTTTATTTTTTTTGTATTCTTTTTGGCCATTGTCAACTTCCTTTTTTCACACCTATTCCTCGTTTATTTTATCTCATTTTTAGTTCTCATTTGTGAGATAAAAGCATTGTTTGAATGGTAGATGTAGGTTGAGATTGGTAAAAGTTCACACATGTTCTTGTAGACTTGTATACTTCATTATTATAATACCCCCACTTCTAATTCTCCTTTACATGTTTCATTTGGATATGTACTTGTTCATAATAAACTATTACTCTAGACTATTTAATGGTCCAGATGTAAAGTGTTACTATTATGTGCTCGTCGGCAAACAGGTAGACAGTATTCTGTCAGCTAAGCTTGTTGCCAGAGTTCGGGGTAATATGACCCCTTAGAGACAGACGACCCCCTCTTGTATTATCCTGGAGAACAGAGACGAGGTATTTATGTGTGATGAGCTTTTAACCCCTCAGCTATTAAGGGTGAGAAAACCCTTTATTGGATTAGCGGAGACAGGTAAATGAGACCCACCTGGGAATTGCTTAATCAGTCTATGAGTTATGACAGGGTAACTCAGTAGAGTAGTTGTAATAGTGCCAGGTGAGGCCAATGTACCTGTGCAGAATTTACAAGACCTTGGGAAGCTTTGTGTCCTAATGAAAAGACACTTGAATAGATATCCAATTCATTGTTGCAAACCTGACTATGCATAAGTATGTCCATCAAGCTCAAATCTACCGGTTCTCCAATAAACCTTAATGACACTTATAATAAATAACCAGGCTTTCATACACCTTCATATCACAGGTAACCTGCTCTCAGAGATGGCATGATAACAATATAAAAGGTTTAGAAATATCAGCAGTTAGCAGGAGTTAGGTAGAGATGAAAACCTCCCTCAAGCTGCCTTTGCAATCCCCCTGCCTGGAAATTTGTGTTGATTTGCCTAGGGTTAGTTTTAATATCAGTCTGGTTTGATAAGCAGGGATAAAGACCTGGGTCAGGCTTGATTGACTATGTTGTTTGCCCGGGGCTCCTTACAGCCCACTATCTCATATAGAAATCCTCTAATCGCAGGGATTGGCTAGCTTGTTCTTAAAGCCCAGAGCAGCCACCATGATGTCACCTCTGATTACACGACTCTAGCTATGTATCTGACTGCCTTAAAACAAAAAACACTCCAATGAAACCAGATCAGTGACAGAAATGTCTTTTTTGTTGTTGTAAGAAAATATAATCATTTTTTACAGTAGAATCCTGTCAATGTTGATATTTCCTCTGATTCGACATGCCCAGTATGGGTTCAACTTCTCTCTATTTGTTACCACATCCAAGACTATTTCTTCCACTAACTTCTTATATGCAAATGATATCACTAACATAACACATTTTTAAAAACAGGTACATATAACTTTTATCAGTATAACAATATAGAACATGTTCACAAACCTTAAACTGTTACACATTGATAGATATTAAATACTATTTTGAGTATGAACATATTTAAACACTGATCGTTACAAAAATCACACTTATCTTGTAGCATGCAGCTGGGAAAATTGAAGGAACTAGAAAATTTTCCCAGGTTCCATAATTAAGGTTCTGAATCTGCTTTTAGCCTTATTTTAAGGAATTTATGAAAATTGTACAATGTAATATATTAACATTAATTTGGGCTTGAAATAATTTGGGCATCTATACGTTTTCTGTACCCGGTAATTAAAATGGCTCTGGATACTGCATATTTCTTATTAAATGTACATAACATACAAGCATACATGTACATTCAAATAAATTGTGTGTGTTTTGGGGGGCTACTGTTCTGTCCTGTTTGTTGTGATTAATTGTTTTCACCTGTTACTCAGCCATACTTCAAAAGGTGTATCTTTTAGAGCTGTAACAAGACAGATTACCTGTTTAGGTAGATAATGTTAAATATGCTTTAAATAGCGTCATCACAGTTGATTATTTCAACATTTTACTTCTTGAAAAACTTTAAAAAGAAGTGTCATGGAGTTGAATGTCAATTACCATGTGTTAAAGAAGGGTGTAACTGTGGAGAGGTTTAAAGCATTATATGACATTGATGGGCATGTGTTTTGAAAGGGGAGACCTGTGACTTTCACAGTGTGCTCCTTCTATCAGTGCTAGAGTGGGACAGAGCTAAACAATGTGTCTATTGTTGGGTTTTGTCAGTATTCACTATGGCCATGCTGGGATAAGCACTCCGGAGTACCTCATACTGAAACCTCTTACTGGGCTTTGCTCCAGCCTCCAACACTACAGATAATACACAATCTAGAAACCCTTATTACCATATTGTTTATGTCACACAACACTTATTTTTACAATAATGTTTTGCTTTCACCACTGCTTGTAAAAGCCCTCTGAGATAATGTGACTTGTCAGTCACTCATTTCATTTGATATTTTGAGAACTTTTAGTAGAACAATGGAAAAATAACAAAAACAGTTCCAGAAACAATATATATATAGACAAAGAGTGTTTTGTTTGGGGATATGGTCATACAAATGGGATTATTTAAGGTCACCATTGTTTTATCTGAACATCTGCTGTTTAAACTTCAGCCCCATCATCCAGTGTTTTCAGAGTTAACTTACCATAACTGTTGAGCTGTCAGAATTTAACATTCATTCATTTATTGAGCTCATGTGAAAATAGTGGAACTATTACATGTAACAAAAAATCATATTATACATATGTTATATCCAGTGAAAATTTTTAGTAAACTCAAAATTGAACTCCTTTACCAAAAAAGCAGTTAAAATATAAAAAAAACAGAGCAGTCTTATTCAATTCATTTTTTTCTTTATCAATTTTTCCTCTGCTTTTTCTTGAGAATCTCACTATTTCCTTTCAATCTTTATTTTTGCAGTCTTTAATTTTATTAGGAATCTTAACTTTTTCCATCCAAAATCTTAATTCACCTTTGAGCATTTGAAAATCTTTATTTCCCCATTAGATAATTCTAGTGATTATCTTTATTTCACCTGAATGTTTTCAGTTTCCTTTTGGTAATAAGAATCTTTAGAATCTTCATTTTCTTGTAAAATCCTTATTTTTTGGAACACTAAATTTATTTATTTGGGAATCTTTAGTTTTTATGTTAAAATATTTATTTTGCCATTAAAATTCTTGATAATATTGCTTAAGAATATTATTTACCTGCTAGGATGTTGTATTGTCCGTTGAGAAACTTCACTGACCCTTGAGAATCAAATATTCCTTTGATAATCTTTATTTTCCAGTGAGACTCTAAATTTTCCGTCTTGAATTTTAAGTTTGTGTTAAATATATTTTTTTCATATTCCCTATATTTCCATTCATGTCAATAATTGTAAAAACTGTAATTATTATTCTGATCAATTGGACTATAACTTTACCTGCACATATCTTTGAGGTCAGATTATATGCGTGATCCTCCCTTCTCTCCCTTGAATAATAAGTGTAACAGTTTGGTTGTTTCACTAAGTTGTAGTCATTTAACTTTGTGTTGTGTTCAACGGTTCATTGATAGGTGTGTCAGGTTGCAGTGCTTTTTATTAGTTACAGATGTGTAGTTAAGGGGAAATATCAAATAATCAATGTATTCCCTCTTAGTCTTATGTCACATGTGTGCTATTGTTAAAAATGAAAGGCAAAAACCATTCAACTCTACATCTAAGGCTATTTGAACAAAATATTAAACTGTCTTTTGTTTATGTAATGAAATAAAAATGTTTGAACTGGGAGACAGTATGAAAATAACACTAAGCCGGTTTCTTGTTGATTATTTCACCTATTTTTTTTAGAGTGGAAGCAGGTCTCTTGACTAGTGTCTCAGACTGCTGGTCCTCCCATTTGATGAAATGTTCGCATTACCCAGAGTGGATCCACGCTATAGGGGGGAGTTTCATGGAGCAGCTCCAGGATTCCCTTAGTTTTTTTTAACGAGGTTTTTGATCATATTTAAGTCATTGAGAGCTGTAACTGGACAATCCCCCATAATTATAAATCACTCTTGAGTATGAAATTAAACTCCAATCAGACAAGCAAATAAAGGTGTAAATGGAAGCAAAAGCTACTTTGCTTAAGAAAGTTAAAATTTACTAATCCGCTTATATGAAATTTTATAAAGAATCCGCCTACTTCACCCATCTTGATACATGTAGTTCTGGGAGTGTTTTTAAGTATCAATGGCACAAATCTATTTCTCTCGTTATGGCAAATTTTCCGCATGAAGTATTCTGAGGAGGACATATTTGTATCAATCATTATGCATGGTCTTTCTTTGCTGGGAAAAACTGTGCACAAGATCCAGGAAGACTGGTTGCCGAGGAAGAAAAAGCGAATCGGCAAAAGGTTGTTCAGAGGAAGTAAAATGGCCAAAAACTGATAGTAGGCAAACTCATTTAGAGTGTTTACTGATTTTCTGCCGAAAACATGAAAGGCGTTTTTTGTTGTATTCGGACTGGGCAAACAGTAGTGGGATCTCAATTATCATTGGCAGTCGAGGTTTACATGTTGAAACCATCCAACTTGGGGGATAATTTCTAGCAAAAGGAAGTCATTGAAAAGCACCCCGCTGTGTGGCAATACGAGGCCAGTTCCAGGATCAATATGTGAACTGAGGAGAAATAGAACTGAAATCAGACATATAATCAATGTAGAGCTAGCCTGCCAGTCATCATCAGACCCGACTCGCTAACTAGTTACTGCCACTACACTCATTGTAATTTCACGTAACTTTGTGGCAACCTCAAACTAACCCAATCACCATGTACATGATCACGGGCTGCAATTCCCTTCCTTCTCACTACTAGTTTTAAGTGTCAATTTAATGGTTAGCCAACTACATGTAACAGGCTTCCAAATCACACATGGAAGCTTCAGTCTGTTAACAATCCTCGCGGTTTGGTTTTATTGCTTGGCAAAAAATGACCCTCAAAACACCTACAAACATTTAGATTAAAATCAAACTAAATACCTAAAAACAAATCACTCTGTAGACTGACATGTTATTGTTGAAACTTCTTCATACACATGTACCAAATTTACAATTTTAATTTTTCATCTTTTTCAATATCCCTATTCTTCCTGGGAATTTTCTGGCATTTTTTATGACAATTTTCCTTTTTTGACTCGCATGCTGATTGCATTGCTGTGTAGAGACAGTCCTAAAGGCTTGATGAATTAGACAAGAAATTGGTGTGATGAAAGGTTTGCTCTAGTATCTGATTAGTGTCCCATTGGTGATACCTCTATTTGGGAGTTTAGATTGTTAGCATGTTTTTTCAACAGTGAATAGAATAGATTTGTAAGGTGAATAGGTCACAAGGTATGCTCTTCATATATACTGTCTCAAAGATTCCCATCTCCAATAAGACGACCTGGAAAAAATGTATAAAGAGCTGACAAAATGGTGATATTGAATAGCTGTCTCGAGATTGTACCATCAGTAGGATTAGTGGAGTAACTGGATGGGTTTTCACTGGGGCTTGAGAGAGTGGGATGTATAACAGGGAGAACTATTCTCTAGACCAGTCTTCAATTAGCCATGGCAAGCTTGGCAATTAGTTCTGTCAGAGAGAAACCCAGGTACATATAGCTCCGGCCACTGGACAGGTAATAATTATGATTACGGTATAGCTGTGCGGTCCTGATTGGATTTTCTGCCACAATGTCATCCTGTGATCAGCTCAGATAAGATGCATTGTGGTTTAACCTACATACAGTAAGATAGGAAGATCTCAATCTACAAAACCTCACTCTACACTGAATCCATTCAGTATTAGGGGTATTTAAATCTACAGGTACAAAGGTACAAAAATGCTCTGGCAGAACATTTTTTGGACTTTAATCGAATTTCTGCATTTCTTTGTTTTGGAATGGGGGAGAATTGTTGAATTTTAAAACCACTGCCTATTATAAAGTTGTGTATATTCAAAGTAACTTGTCATGCTGCCCTAACTTAGTAATGGAGGAACATTGAAAACCTAACAGAGCAAAACCTTGTATTTTCAATTTCACATTTTAGGTTTTTTTTATAGCAGCTAGTCGCTGTTGAAGTACATGTAGCCATAAACGTGCCTTCCATCATCCTATAAGTGAAATACCCTTGAGTTGACGTTAAACCCCAATCAGACAAACATAAAAGTGTCTTGAGCTCATGAAATACTTGGTCAATATTAAAATCAATGATTCATTTTGAAAACAGTTTGGGAACCAGTCATGCAAACAAATCGTTTGAGATGAGTTTGTGGCTTAGTGGTAAGCTTAACTCTGACTACTAATTCTCTGTCAAGGTATCAATCTGAAAGTCCCCTAGTTAACTTCAGGTGTATGAAGGGGCTGCACAAAGTGACTCTGGTGGCAATCACGCAGGTGTCTTTTATCAAGATTTCACCCCAATTTTCCACAGTATTTAGGTCAGACAGAATGAGAAGTGGATAATCTGTCATCATACAAGTGATAAAGCCCTGAGTACAATGTTAAAATTCAATCAAGCAACCAAGATGAATTTGTCAATGTAGACCGGCATACTATACATGCAGTTTACTCACCATTATTAACTTGTAAGGTAAGAGGTTTGGAGGGAGCTTACTGCTGGCTACACCTTATGACATAAGTGAAATATCTTCAACAGGATATTTTATTTAGTCAGCTGTTTGAATAAGCGAATAAAAGTAGGCAATTTCGTTCCATGTTTTATTCCTCATATGGAGGTTTTAGTACTGATAGGTCAATATTAGAGGAAATTTTTTAATTTTTTTTGCTTATTAATATAAGACATATAAGTTAATGTGATTTGAGTACAGGGTAGGGGTGCATGGGTAACTTAATGAACTGTGGGGATTAACCTAGTTAGCCTTGTTTACACGTGTGTTTGCGGTTTGATGATTATTTAATGCTCTCTTTAGATGAGCGTTGTCTACTGCCGGGATTAGTTTTTCTAGCAGACTAACCATTTCCTTTATGATTAAGTTTTAAGGATTCAGTGATATTGTTTTTTGTTTGTTTGTGACAGTGTGTATGTCAGCGCGACCACTTGCCTATTGTAGAGAAGTATTTATGGTATTGACAGATAGTTATGGTTGCTATAGTTGTATGGGTTGACTGACAGAGACAGCCTTTAAGTGCTCACCCTAATCTGCCATTTTTATCGCTTTCTGACAAGGGTTCTATTAAAGGATTCAAGGGATCATTTCTTCTTTACCAGAACTCTTATTGACAAATGTCCTGGTAGTGGGTAATGGTAGTGACAGGTTGTTTGTGACCCCCGTTCTGTAGCCCCAAAGAGATGTCTGAATGTGACATGGGTCTGTTTGCCG
The DNA here is from genome assembly GCA_031763545.1 of Mopalia muscosa. NCBI lineage: Eukaryota > Metazoa > Mollusca > Polyplacophora > Chitonida > Mopaliidae > Mopalia > Mopalia muscosa. The sequence goes on from JARFOD010102792.1 coordinate 9,842, forward strand.
GCCATTATGTCAATGTTGATTTCTGTGGAGATGGTTTTAAGCGTGGACTGATCTGTCTCCCGCCGCAGCCTTTAAATGACCAAGCAGGAGGAAATCAAACCAGATAAATCATGAGATGTCAATGTTCCTGCCTCAGGCCATACATCTCTTTTGTTCTATCAAGCTCCAGGCACAATCTGCTCACATACTGAATTGAAAAGAATACCAATACTTTTAAGGAATTACTTAAAACGTGTGTTTATTGTTTATACTTCTATTTATGATTAAATTTAAATGTACATGTATAACTGAATACTACAAAATACATGTACATGTATGGAAGGGGAGATGATATCACATTGGGATCAGACTTGTTTTCATCATTGTCAAGAATCCTTACAATATTGATGTTTTGCATAGAGGAAATGAAAGATGTACTGTAACAATTTTTTTAGCAAATCTTTTTAAATGTATTTATTTATTTTAAATTTAATTTTTGTCATAAGATTGTAACCATAATAAAATGATCCTTGTCTATTACCCAAGCTGCCAATATTGTTGACAGTTCAGACATAAGCCAGCCAAATCACCTATTATGTTTTTTTTATGCTTTCACTTTATATATGTTATGGGCCCTCTGGCTAAGGGCAGTTTATTTGAACAGTAACAATGCTTTCTTTACTTAGCACTGGAGGAAAGTTAAATTTCTAACTACATGTATATGGAAGTTGCTTCAAGGGTGTTTCCTTCATCCCTTGCCCCGTGAGGGAGCGGGTGGGCCATGGCCCTGCAGAATACTACCTCGGCTTCCTCGGTCCATTGTAAGAGGTGAGAAATGAGGTTGCTTTCTGTTGCCCTGGTGTTCCCAGAGCTATAGGGTAACGGGAAGCAGATTTGTTTGTGATGTCCTGTATTTGTGTCCGTCGTCATATAAGTGAAGTCGAAAATGGGGTAATACAAGTACCAGTAATGATGTAAGATTTCATTTAGTACATTTGCTGATTTGCATAAAGACCATGTACCTATTGTTGTTCTATCACAACAGGGTAAGAAATTACCTCCTTCAGTGGAGGACACACAAGATGGGGAGGTAAGTGATGAAGATGAAGCTGCTGAAATGGAGGACTCATCTGGCACAGAGAAACCAAAGAAAAAGTCCAAGTTAAAGTTAGCACAGGAGTTTTCTGACTTAATCAATGTGTGCAAGAGTGTTCACTTCCATGGGTTTGCTCATGCTGCAAATAATGGTAAGAACACAATTAAAAACTATTGTTCATAGGTTAAGCGTGTGCCGATATTTCTCCCCTCAGTAGTGTGTTGTTATTATGTAATTAAATCTTTTCGCAATAGTTCTAGGTTATCCTGTGTTTGGTTCAGTCAGTATGCTGTCCAGGTAAAGGCCACTTTCACAAATATCCCATGACAAAATAATATTGTGTGATAACCTCGTGTAAATTATAGACATAAAAATATTGTATGAGATTTTGAGATTTTGTTTTCGTGCGACATATTATGAATATGGTTCCAGGATATTCCTGGTGTTTCCAGCAGCTCTGAGATTTCCCTTTAGGAATATTTGGAGTTTACTATGGAAGGTACACTGCTGTCCATGTCAAATAAGTTAAACACACTTGTGAATAGTTCTTCACACCATGCAGTTAGTCAGTCAATCAATCAATGGGCTGATATATGCAATCAAATCTATCAATTAATAAACAAATGGACTGATTTATGAAAGTAAATTTTATTTAAACCAATGTGTTTCCAGCGCGACCAGAAGAGATGGTTTCGATTGGGGAATCAAAGATGCAGAAGTTGATAAACAATGAGCCAGTAGAGTTTGTTCAGCACACTCAGAGACAGTTAGTGAGGACATATCCAGCAGGGTCTCGAACTGATTCTAGTAATTATGACCCAGTACAGGCCTGGAATGTGGGAGCTCAGATAGGTAAGACATTATGTGTGATGATGATTCTAGTAATCATGGTCCTATACAGGCCTAGAATGAATGTATTCAAATTCATAAATTAATGTTTTTTTCAAGGATGGCCAGAACACAGTTTAACAGACTGTCTGAAAAACAACCAAAGCCTGTATCAAAATAGTCTGACTAAAATCAGTTAATTTAAATTAGATGTTCTGGCAATCATTGAGAAACGGGCGCTTTTCTATCAAAAGCTATAAAGGAAGACCCTATGATTGGTTATGGTAGGAATGTGGGAACTGATTATGAGAATATTTAGATTATCAGAGATTTCACTAATTAATATTATTATATCTCTTAAGCTAGGGGGGGTCCTCAGATGGAATTTCAATGGTTGTTGGGACAAGAATAATGGGACAAGATAAACTTAGTTAAAATATTTGTTTTTGTTGGTTTTTAGTCGCATTGAATTTCCAGACCCCTGATGAGGAGTTACAGTTATATACCAGTCGTTTCCTTGATAACGGTGGATGTGGATACATCCTCAAACCAAGTATACTGCTTCAAGGTTTGTTATGTTTTATGAAGTACTATTTAGTAGACTACTTAACTTTTATGCATGAAGTGGTTGACATTTTCCAAAAAACTTTTTTGCTGTACTGTGAGTTGACGGAGTGTACATTTTGGTTGTGCTCATTGATCTGTGATAATTTTGGGTCGAATAACCAGTAAATAATTTAACCAAGTTGAATGTGTTACTACTTTTAATGTTTTATTTATAGTTCATGAGGTAGTCGTTGTCTTACTTTATATGCATAGTGTCCTGTGACTGTATTGTATATGTCCTGTGTTTGCTTCGTTTGCTGCCAGTGGTTTGAGGGTTGGTTCCCTTCACCCTTTGGTCTGGCTCGCCGTCATGCGAGTGTCATTACCTTAAGTACAGTGTTAAAACTCCAAACAAACTCATAGTGAAGGGTACTTGTGTTAATTTTATAATGAGAGTTAAGGGAGCTGTATTTAGTTTGTAGTGATAGTGAAAGTAATTTGTACTTAGTTTATATTAAATGCACCGAGTTGCTTTTTTTCCTTCACAGAGGACAATGAGTTTAACCCAGAAGGACCTTTCCCCAAGGAGTGGAGAAGAGATGTCAGCTTACAGGTAATAATTCCATCTCTATCAATGATAGTTTTCTTCTGAAGAGATGTTCATATATTATTTTACAGAGCTTCCCACGGCTATGTAACTTGTAAATAACTTGTGGGGATAATCCTTGCTAAAACTAGGCCAGCGGCCATAGCTTAGTGGTTAGCGAGTGTGCTTTCTGAGTCTATTTCGATATACTGTTCATAGGATCAAATCCATTTGTCGACCCTCAGGTATATGAGTGAGTCACAAGATGTGGTTTTTACGAGGTTTCCTCTCAGTTTTACACCGTAAATAAGGCAAAGAGTAGTGTGAGGTGGACAATCTGTCTTCATATAAGGGAAATACCCTTGAGTAGGATGTTAAACCCCAAACAATCAAAAACAAACAAACTAACCATGCCAGAACTCACTTTTAACACATGTCACAGACGACCATACATATTTGAATGTTCAGTTATTCAGGGGCAACCACTGTAGTTCGCATGTTGGCCTGCTGTTCTTACTTCAATGTACAGCCCCTAGGTCTAGGAAACTCTGTTACATCAGTGAGTCACACAATGTGGCTCAATCAGGCATGGTAGGGGTTTCTAAGCAGTTTCCCCCGAATTTCCATTGTATTTAATCAAGGAACTGTGTGGAATGTATAATCTGTCATCATATTATTGAAATACCTGTGAATAGGATGTTAAAAGCAATCAAACAAACAAAACGTTTCCCAGGACCATTATTACATTGGTAGCTTCAAAAGGTAACACAAATTTTGTCATATAGTATGTCAGCTATATTGAGTTGCTGCTGTTATATGCTATTGTTGTTGTTATTTGAGCTGGCAGCTAGGCATATCTAAATTTTCTCGAAGAAAATAAAATTATAAATTTCTGACAAAATCCATAAAAAACAAAGCTAAATTATTAGTTTCCACTTGTTTTATTAATGGCAGTCATTCCAATAAAAGTTTCTTAATCGAGAATTCCTTATTTAATGTATAAAACAAAAATCAAGACAAATTTTGTAAATTTGTTTTTAATTTGTGCACAGGTTATCAGTGGTTATCAGATACCTAAACCTAATGACAAGAATAAAGGGGAGGTCATTGATCCCTTTGTGAAAGTCCAGGTGTTTGGAGTGGAGATGGACAGGCAGGAGTTCCAAACAACAGTCGTTAAAAATAATGGTTAGTTTGCGTATTAATGGAGTATTTTGTATAGAATTTGTCAAAATGTAACTTAAATCAGTGAACAATTTCAGTTCACCCCAAGTTCCTTCTACAATTAAAACTGGCCCTCTGGTTAAGGGTAGTTTGTTTGTCCATGCTGTCTTCACTTAGCACTGGAGAAAAATTAACTTTCCATCATTATGGAAATGCTTCAGATCTTGGTTGTGCTAGGGTCAATTGTTGTTGGAATACACTGCCATCTTATAAGTGATATACCCTTAAGCACAGCATTAATCACCTATCACCTAAACTGATAGGTTTAATGAGTGCATGACTTGTGCATGTGTCAGTTCAGAGAAATCATTATTATGCCTGGACCCATCCTCATTTAAATAATCTTGTAGAATTTTCAACTCAATTAATTCATACCTATGAAGCTGTAGGGAGAGTAAATAAAATGCAGGGAGCTTCATGTTGCCCTGGTGCTCTCGGAGTTTAGATGTTTCCAATATGGTGGATAAGGCAATGAACCCAGATATAAATGTCCATGTAACACTGGTCTGCGGCTGTCAATAAGTGGTTACCTACTAATCCTAGCTTGATGTATCATTCACGATTTCAAGTCCATCTGTCAACCCTTGAGTCCATGAGTGAGTCACATGGATCCGGTATGGTTTTGCACTATATTCAAGTAAAGAACAGTGTGAAATGGACAATGGGTTGACTTGTCATAACGTTAATTGCCAAATTAAGGAAACAAACAAACTCCTGTTGCACTTTATTAGGACAGATGTAATCAAAGTTAGTAAAGAAGCCATTGTGAAGAATTGTTGAATTTGATATGTATAAAATATTGATGGCCTATGCTGATTGTTTGCAGGTTTCAATCCTCGCTGGAGTGAGACTTTTAAGTTTAGCATACATTGCCCAGAGTTGGCTCTCATAAAGTTCATAGTGTATGACCACGATCCCATGTCCAGCAATGACTTCATCGGTTACTACGGGCTTCCATTCAACTCTATGCAACAAGGTAACTCATTTAAATGTGCTAGACCCCTTAACTGTATGTAACAAGGTAACTTGTTTAAATGGGCTGGACCCTTAAACTTTCAAACTGCGCATCAAGTTAACTTGTTTTAATGTGCTAGACCCCTTAACTGTATGTAACAAGGTAACTTGTTTTAATGTGCTAGACTTGTTAACTGTATGTAGCAAGGTGACTCATTCTAATGTGCTGGACCCCTTAAACTTTGAAACTGTGAATCAAGGTAACTCGTTTTAATGTGTTAGACCCCTTAACTGTATGTAACAAGGTACATGTAATTCGTTTTAATGTGCTGGACCCCTTTACTGTATTACCAACAAGGTAACTTGTTTTAATCTGCTAGACTTCTTAACTGTATGTAGCAAGGTAACTCATTTTAATGTACTGGACCCCTTAAACTTTCAAAATGTGTGCAACAAGGTATCTTGTTTAAATGTGCTGGATCACATAAACTTTCAAACTGTGTGCAACAAGGTAACTTGTTTTAATGTTCAAGACTAATTTAACAGTGAAACTGTGTGCAGAAAGCTTACTTGTTTTATGTGCTGCACTAACTAACTATTCACACTATGCTGTGGAAAAATTGGTTTGACATTCTGATTTTTCTTTTCACATCTCTTTCAAAGTAAAAAATATGCAGGAAGACATTTTACAGCGGAACTATCGTGGATTTGAATTTAACATGGAACTTAGTTACAAGTCATATAGTGTAAACAATATATTATCTGGTTTTACTTGTATAATCACTATAAATGCGGGATAACTTTGCTATCACAGGCATCTGGCTGTCCAAGTTTAATATCAGCAGTTTGAATCGATTCGCCATTCCATTTTAATCATAAATTATCCCAAATCTTTGACTTTTGATATGAGCAGTATTTTCTGAGGACAATCATGCAGTATTTATTAACCCCTGGTGAAGCCTTGATTTTCCAGTAGAGCAAATACTTCTCCTTTTATGGAGCCGAGGAGATAAAGTTACATTTCTTTATGGGATACATCATTCTCATATAAATCAGAGCAAATACTTCTCATTTTATGGAGCCGAGGAGATAAAGTTATATTTCGTTATGGGATACATCATTCTCATATAAATCAGAGCAAATACTTCTCATTTTATGGAGCCGAGGAGATAAAGTTACATTTCGTTATGGGATACATCATTCTCATATAAATCAGAGCAAATACTTCTCATTTTATGGAGCCGAGGAGATAAAGT
>JARFOD010102802.1:0-30813 GCA_031763545.1 Mopalia muscosa
GGAGTGTATTTCCCAATAAAGGGGACTGGGAATAGAATCGTCACTCAGTTATCCTCGGATGGTTCCAAATTAAATAGAGAATAAATAATGAAGTGGCTGCGGTTTAATCCATAGACAATGAGTGGGAGATAAGAAGAGAGTATACTGTACCCAGTTACATGGCAATCAAAGCGGAGTCTATTTCTGTACCAGTTCTGTCCAGAGAGGAGAATGGAGTGCTGGTACCAACAAAACACCACTATCCCTTCTTGCAGAACGCTTTAAAGTGACAAGGTGTTTAAATTCATGTCATCTGAAGGACCTCAGACACACCGCCAAACCTTCAAAAATCAATTTGACTTCCGCGATTCTGAGATGGAAGGCAATGTACCAGTTTCAATCAGCTCAAATACTACCATATGAAGAAAACACTCAGTGACAGGCAAGCCAAATAAGAACTCAACCTCAAAATGTATGCAGAAAGACGTATAATTTATTGTAACAAATCGTGTGTTTAATATCATTGCCCAAAGCATAACCTTCAGGCCATATTTATTAAACAAAAACCAAAGTAATTATTCGTTCTCCTTTCTTATACAAAATATCGCCATCGACTGTCCAGCCCTGTGCGAGTTTATAAATTAGCAATTTGACCATTGCCCAGTTTTAATCTGGAAAGGAAAGGTTCATTTAGAACAAAATTAATGTGGGATTAAGATCTAAATCTAATATGTTTAAAATTTGATTCTCTAAGATGGGAGACTCGTAGAACTCAACAACAAGGACCAAAGAATTTCAGCTAAAACGAGTGCTCCAATTTACAATGTAATTTACACGAACTCTTTTTCTGCACTAGTTATAGTTGGAGAGATAAATTTAGTCCATACAAAACATGACCACCCCATTAGTGACACTGTCTTTAAATACATGTCATCAAAAGGACCCTTAGAAACTGTAACAATATATACATCAGACCTTCTTTTAATCAGTAAGACTTTCGAGTATCTGATATGGAAAGCCATTAACGTCAATTCAGCAGTTTCGGTCAGCTCATAATACTAAACTTATAAAGTGATAGACACTGTAATTCAGGTTAAATTAGATCTAAACAGTTCGGTAAAGAGGCTGTGTCCGATATTTATCTTAAGATATTCGATTGGTTGTCTGTATAACTATAATAGGATAAATCAAGGTATGTTCTGGTCTTTGTTCTACCAATTCTCTCGATCAATTCCAGGCCACAGTGTTTGTGGGTAAATTAAAGACGTGTCCGTGAACTCATTTGAAGACGGTTAGGAACGTGTTCATGCAGAATATATGAGCAGGGAACGGGACACACATTTTAAGATTCTGACCAACTGTGACACAGCCTGTTTGAATACACGTAACACAGAAACCGTAAACAAGTAAACTAAACGAATGTCTCATCGGAAAACACTTGACGAGACCCTAAAGTCTTATACACTAGAGCTTTTTCTGAACTACTCACTGTGTTAGTTGAATAGCGACAAATATGCTACAGAAAAGTTCAAGCAAATTGTAGACAATTGGATAAAGTTTATCTATCAGCCGCATGTATATTTATCGGATTGTACTTGTGTAAAGCCCAAAGTTTAGACCTGTATCCAACAAATAACGCAGCTAGAAGGATAGGGTAAAGGGTGCTGAATCTTCGACAGGTTTGTACACGCCCTTGTAATATTTAAACATTAAATTACGTTCAATTTCTTTCTATCTTCAACAACTGATTACCTCTAAATAACATTCTGGGTTAACAATACCTAAAGTTCATTCATAATCCATTTAGGCGTAGCAATATTATTGAATTACGCAAAAATTCAGATCTGTCCAATGTACATCGGAATGCCATGAAATGGCATTTTGTGTTATGAGTACTTTAAATTGATTCATAAGCTATTTAGGCGTGGCTAAATGATTAAATTACGTAAAATAATGTTCGATTTTCAACAACAGATTTCCTTTAAATAAGAATCTCCGATATCAGTATCATAGTTTTTTTTAAGCGTGGCAATATTTCAGACTTGAAAACGGAATGACGGTTTATGTTTACACAGGCTAAAGGAAAAAACTATGAAAGCTGGGTTATGAAGCACTGAGAGCAAAAGTGCTGTTTGAAACATTCTGCTTCATAACACAAGATATTCTCTAATAACTAAGATTTTTGTATTCCGATTTTAAATGTAAAAGTTAATGTTGATAAAAATGGCGAAATTTCGCTCTTTTGCTACCTGTCTGTTGGCTTAACAACATAGCAAATACAAAATTAATTCAAATATGGTTTAAGCAAAGACGCTGGTTATTGTCTTCCCTGGTATTCAGCGTATTAAGTAAGTCAGAGAAAGAAGAGAGATATGTGTCGAATCGCCCTTTAGAACGATATAAGTTGACGGCGTTACTATAATGGGCGGCCTAGACCCACGCGCATTGGCTTTTTGTTCGGAAACTAGTGTTTGATGGTGTGAATAGGTGGGCATTCACTCCAGCAGCGTACTAAATGTAATGAACGTAGAACTGTCTTGCAATAAATGTAGCCTATGTCTTGTCTCAAAATCTCGCATCATAAAACATTTTTTGGTTTGCAAAATTATCTTTGTCTTCGAAAGAATAAGTAATCTTTACACAACTTGATTAAAATATATTTGGAGGTCTTGATTTTTTCCCACTGGTATATGTCGTAAGTTTTTGTCACAATTTAAAACCATAATCGCTTGAGTGTAAGGCTGCGAGACTGGCCCAAAAAGTTATTGGACCAGAAGTATATCTCTGACAATGAACAATCTTGAATGTTTTCTTTTTCAAAGCTTCGAAATTTAAGAATATCTCTAGATAACGGTGTAAGTCAAAGGTCATCTTTAACTTTAACCGTGTTACTGAGTTACCATTTTAATTGTAAGTCCGTCCAGGCCTACCTTTAAAGTTATTACCCCCAATAGTCACACCCGTACACTGTGAGGCTTTGTACAGGTGTGTTTACAGCAATGGACAAGAAACGAAACTAGCGGATTTATCGAATAGATTGTCTTTGACTGCAAGTATTTATAAAGAAGTATCTCTTTGTGTCACATAGGATCTTTATCAAACTCTTGTTCGGTTTGACATTGTCTTCCGGACATGTATAAAATGATTCGTCGTTAGACATGCCCTGTCAAATAGGTTATCAGATCTGTCTGATAAAGGTCTTGACCATGTGCTTATTCTAATATCAAACAGACGCACATGTCACTGACAGATACTCTTTTACCAACTGTTCGTATCTCTAGTGATTGAACAAACAATGTGTTTAGTCCTAGACATGCTCTGGATCATAAAATTAACTGTTGTCTTCAAGTGTCTTCTGAGGAGACATTAATTTGGTTTCCTTGTTTACGGCTTTCTGGATGAAATGGTTTTTTCACAATGTGGACTCTTACGAGACTTCAGCTGTGGAACGATTCATTTAAATGTTGGCTGATGTTGTTGTATTGAGCGTGTTTTATAACGGGTGGTGTATATCAAGTTAAGCAACATTAGAGTTTGTCAGAATGTTTCTTACTTACACATTAGTTAATTCTTCCCGAACACGTTATAACTTCCTCAAATAGATTAACAGTCACATTTAGACTATCTAAATATGGTGTGTAATCGATAGAAAAAAGATCTAGCAGATGAAAGAAGATCCAACCAAATGTTGATTTGTTTAAAAAAACAGTAATAAAAGCTAATATTTTGGACAATTCTTTATAATAGCGCAAAACAAAACAAAGTTTCTCATGGCAATGAGATTACACCGTTCGTATGCAGTATTTATCTTTCAAAATTGTTCAATATTGCAAGTACATACGAGTACGTTACACGTCATCTAATCGATTTCAAGGCAGTTAAAACGTGATACTGTCAATATTTAAACAGTGGTATTTTTTTTGTATATATTATAACCCACCTCTATGCATTTCGCATTCACGATGATCGGATTGAAGATGTTCGGGAACATTTTTAATGTCCCAGCACCTCAACGACACCAACAACAACACACGCTGATAATTTGGGTATTATGAGTTTTTAAGTTAGTTGTTCCCCATAGTCTAAAACCGGCTCGTGTTCTCTATATTGCAACAGGAACAAAGCTTACTATATCGAAATCAGTGTCTCTTTTACCCACTGATCTTTATCCCAGTTAAGTGATAAATTGGTGCCGAGAATCACCAGTCATGTTATTACAATCAGACCTAAGATATAACATCTTTCATTTTATAAATATATATTGTTCACCGACTCTCTTGCTCTGACGTCACTAGTTTCAATACCCCATAAATCAATTATTTGACAATGTGATGTGTGTGGTTTCTATTAAACAAATCTAGTTTTATATTCAATCATACAGCTATTGGTTTATTGAATGCACACAGTCTACAGGAATTTGCTCGCCTGGATGATGCTCTATTTAAGACGGCGCTTCTCACCTCGTTGTTATGTTAATGCCCTGGGCAATTTTGTTTGCAGTCCATAACAATACACAAGAGTTAAGATGAAATCTAGTGCTCAACTTCACAATTAAATCTTGTAAAGAAACGTCAATTGTATTTTGTGAGCGATAGATTTCTTAAACATTTATTCATCAGCGTTCACAATACCTAACAGCAGTACAAACAAAAATCCATCAGTTCCCTGCCGTATATAGATTTAAAAAAAGGAGATGCGCGTCTCTGGTCTCCTAACTATTTATCAACTCATTACCGCAGTCAACCATTGTGCAATAACTGTATTTATTGTACCTCATCTCAAACACTTTTGTTCCCATTGGTCGCAAACGCGTCGAATTGGTTGACGTTTCATGATTTCTGCGGACACGTACAATAATAATGATTTTGAGCGTTAAGGCGTGGGACATCTGTTAAATATATACCTAATCTTATCTTTTCTAAATAAGTTATAACGGAATGCATAATGTCTGAAGTGAACAGCGGTTAAATAATGTTAGTAAAACAGGAATCCCATTGGTATAAAGTAAGGTATCTTCCGCCCCACAAATCTGGCAGTTCTTTCTCACTTACATCATTACAAACCTAGCCTTGGAACATCTCAACTTCAAGACGTGGTTAAGAAACCATTTCACATGAAAATATACCAGACTTTGTGGAATATATAGGAGAACTTGTTTATCGATATACAAGATTAGAGTACAGTTTGTGGAGTTTGATATTTGCTGCTTGGCACAGGATTTAAGTGAATAGTTATATTTGTATTCCATATTGACGAGGTAATCGATAATTACGCTGGATTACCCATGATTCAATACTCTTCTCTAAACTTTAAATGCACAAAACTATCAAAAGCAAAAGCTCAAACACACGCTATACGTCACATGAAAAGTTTTGGGTTTTGCTGGACCCCTTGGGCTAAAAATGAACCAAATTTTTTCCACAACTTGGATAAAAAGTTAAGTATTCAAATTATATGTTGGTGAAAAAATTATTCGAAATTCTAATTACAAACAGTTAAAATTTGAGCCTATAATTTAGACTTCCCTTGGTCATACCGATGCGGCAAAATTATATTTGCCTACATCTAGCACTTCAGTCTATAGCTGACCCTACATTTTTCATGGCGTATTTCCAGAAAATTATTTATGTTTTCAGATCATTGTAAAGAGCACAATGCAATCGAATAAAAGCTGGTCCTTTATTTTAAAAAATGTTTTCTGAAACTTTTGTTTTACATTTTTATAAGACTTTCCAGGATGTGATATGTTGCACTTCAAGAAATAAACCATGAAAATACAGTCTTTTGTTTCTGTGAACATTTAATCATTTTGCAATATTTTAAAAACAAAAATTGTATTTTCACCACTTTCACATATATCTCATTCTGAGTATTCAAGCTTTCCAAAAATATACATATATATGGTTCAGATTTATTCTCCTCTGCATAATAGACTAAATACAACAGGTCTTCTAAAAATCGACCAGGAGCGACCTATACTAAAATTGCGTTATCGTTTACCTTAATTTTTTAAGAATAAAGCTTTTTTTTCAAATTCCAACTACTCTTCAATAGATTACATGCGTAAAACATAAAAATCTCTAAGCTGTCAACATTTATATAATCGATAACAAGATGTGAAAGGAAGTTTACGAATATCAAACACACTGCCGGAGGGGAAGATTTCATTCGATTATGGGAATTGAACAGCGAGAACCCAATCTGGAAAATGCTTTAATCTTGTTTTAAATTTATTTTGGCCATGGCTTAACCAATTAAGAAATTATCACAGAAACATGTTGTTCTATATCTGAATATGGGTTTTATTAAACATTATAGTAGTGCACAGACCAGCACCTGGGGGCTAACACAGCAATATACCACATGATAGAGGGTGTACCATATCAAAGATTCGGTCATTATTGAAACATTTTTGATGATAAATCAAAATATGGAATTAGTATATGACGAATGGGACGACCTTAAAATGCAAGGAAATTGCTGTATTTCCTTATTTTCGGGACAACAACAAAATTCAGATTAAATTGCAATAAAAACTATGCTGTGGATATTTTGTTCCAAGCAGTTTACATTTTATTTTTTTAGGTGTCTAGTTACTACAGGTCGGTGAAATACTCTGGAATACCCAGAGATCAATTAGTCATTGTAGACTGTTGTTCAGGGCGAATTTTAGCTGTTATAATGTTATAAACATGGTTAATCTAGTCAGAACAACATTGTTGATAGAAGACTGGATATGGTTTCTTCTAGACGACTATACATGTTTCTAAAATTTCATGTGTAATGCCTTTTCTATAAACGTAAGTGTGTTTCTAATGTGTATAAATTTGATCGCTCTTCACTTTGGTGCAACTTTTGTAATTACATTCTTTGTTAGATTATATTTGGTAAGGAAAAGTGAAGTTAGCCGATTTTTTAGTTATAGTATTATTGTTTAAACAATTAATTGGTGGAGTTACCTAAAGTTTTTAATCGCTTTTATTAGCTCTTGGTTTCTTTTTGTGTAATCGGAACAATCGTCAGACTCTATACTGGACTTTATGTTACAATAGTTTGTTTGTGTAAGCTTTGTTCTGTAACAGTGTTATTGCTGTCGACCAGTATTGACCAATTGTTACTTTCTGTAGTACAAGGAGCTCACTAGTTGGATGAAAACATCCTTTGCATAGATGAATTGCTGCTGATCACAGCACAAATAACTGACAGGTTACCGAATAGCCTTTGAGTAGGTCAAATGCTGATCTTTTTTCCTCAGGGTTGGCCAGGAGAATTCTATTAAATGTTTAAATTACAAAACAAAATCAGTGAGTTTATCTGTTTTCTTACATCGCTTTCTAGCGGAGTTAATCATACACCTGACATTTTCCAGAGAATCATATGTATTGTATTGAACTTTGAGTGGAACAAACTGCCATCCACCATAAAAGAAATCGCATCACAATCAATGTTTAAAAAGTCCCTGAACACTTCCTACTTAATAAATATTTCGATTAGTTCTCCTTTCGCTCTGTATATATGTTGACTTCTTTTTGTATGTATATATCTTTCTAAAAAAATGTTTAATGACTTACTTTTTACAACAACAAATTATCTTGGGATAAAACAAGTCCTCTTCCCGCCAAACAATTGTTAACGAATAGTTGTATTTTATATAAATTTCTTTGGCGAATGAAAGTATCAAATCAAATCAAACTTTGAATGATCGTTGAAAGAACAAGTTACAGTGAGATGGGTAGTAACCACCTCAGGGGAATCCCCTTTTTGTCGTGTTTTGGTTAGTTGGTTTGCACTATTATTCAAACAGTCGAAAACAATGACAATCATTTAAGTTTGTGTATTGTTACGTACTGTGCCCTAGTTCCATTTCTCGTTTTATTCTATCTGTAAAGATCCTTAAGTTGCCTCGTGGCTGTGGGTTTTACTCGCTAAACATATAAGACTCCAAATAAACTGTGTCTCGCATTGAAATCTTCGTCGAACTCTTTTTCAGTTTATCAGACTATGTATAAACTGATTCGTAAGATATGGGATACCCTTCAAGTGTCTTTTGATGAGACATTCGCAGAGCTGACATGTTTATATCTTCTGGGTGAGATATAGTCTGTCACAGTGTAGATTCTCTGAGATCTCCGATGAAGAAACATTCAATTCAGCTAAGCAAAAAAAAAAACCCAGCCCGAAAACCTAAAAAAAAAAAAAATAATAATAATAATAAAAAAATACAGCAAACAATTTTTCGCGATAATGAAAGTATACACACTCTTAACGTAGTGTTTACTGTTATTTATTCTTTGCCTAAACATGATCGTGCCACTATCGCATTGTCTCAATATAAAGTGTAAAAGGAAAAGTATAAAGAATTTTCTTACAATTTTAAACTGACCGCACTGAGGTCTGTCACAGAAAACGTTTGTTGATGATGCAACAAATGCAATTCGAGAACCTTACATTTCCTCTGGTCTTAAAGCTCTTAGACATCCAGGAGCTCGTTTCACAAAGCGATCTTAGCTAACGTTGAACGTAACTGTCATGGCAACACTGTCTAAAACACTGGTCGTCATGGCAATCACGTTTGGCGTATTAAGCTAAGATCGCTTTGTGAAACGGGCCCCAGGGCAATAGTTACATAATACCACTTATATTCAGGCTAAGTTATATTGTGCATATTTTATAACCCACCTTTGTTAACCCTTTAATTAATTTTGAATTGAAAATACTTGAAACTACACTAACTACAAAATAAACCGCTTATTTGAACATATTTGAACGTGTTTCGTGGGTTATGTCTTGCAACCATTCACTTCAGCAATATTTTTGGTATTTAAACTTCACTCTGTAATATCCTCTTTTAATAACAATGTTATTTTCAGTTTTTCAAGAGATAACACCTGTAAAAATAATCAAGGTAATCCGTGCTTGGTCTGCTTGTTACCTGATAATTAAAATAAAGGTGCTTTAAAATTTGGGATTCATTACAACTGATTACCTTGTTTTCTTAAAAATTAAAATGTGTCGATCCATTTAACAAATGTAATATATCAGGAACAGCCTAAATCACAAGAAACATCTGAAGCTGTTTTGATAAACCACAATGCCGTTGATATGGGATACATTGTGGTAAAATTGCATATGTATTTAGGGCATAACTGTTCTATTAACTGACAACCAACATTCGATTGAATTGATTTAAAACTAATGTTTTTGCTGATCGTTATTTTAAATGAACATTGCTACTGAACTGAGTAAAGTGTGACAATTTGAAATTGAGCTATTTTGTGTTTTAAATTCGCAGATGTATGAGAACACTAAATTGAGGGCATTGGTAAAATACCCTGTTAACTAAACTCGTCCGTTGTCATTCTGTGACCAACAGGTCAGGTGTTAAAGAGAAACCATGTGCTCATTATATACCGGAATACCGGTAGAACAGAATCGATTATCGTCATCCCGTTTTAACCACAATCTGTATGCAGTTAATTGTTTTAAAGTAAGGTAAAGTAAAAACTGGACAATTACTTCGTCATGTAAGTGTACTATCATTGAGTACGACCTAAAATTATAATCAAACAAACAAACGGACAAACTATTCATCTGAGTTATTTCATAGTTTGTCACTGTTTGCTTTCATTCTTGTCATTCTGTTACCAACAAGTCAGGCGTGAAAGAGAAACCATGTGCTCGCTCATTAGATACCGGAATGCCGGTAGAACATAATCGATTATCGGTAATAAACTAATAAGAATAATGGTTTGTACAACCAGGAGCATAGCTTTTCTAATATGTATCTGTAGACATATCTTCTTGTGCTGGTGGTACTTGTGCTAGTACACAACACATATACACGCTTATTTTATTTCCAGTAAACTGCACATGTTAATTTAAAGAGAAACAACCAGATTGTTTGCAGAATAAAAGAACATCTATAACCAAAAACTTTAACTGATCCAGAGAGACCTTTACTCAAAATCTAATTTAAAATTTTAACAAAAATGTGACCAGTCAGCCAATAAAATGCTCCGTGCTACAGACTGGGTTTGTTTTGCATTCCGGACAACTCTACTCTACATGTAAAATATAATGTTTTATTAAATGTAAATAACGTAATCGTGTACGTTAGCAATTTTTTTATTGAAGATTTTTGTAAACATCCCAAGATATCTAGAATTGCAAAATAGATTACATTCATAAAATAAAATATCTCTGAGCTGTCAACATTTATTGAATCGATAAGTGGAGGTGAAAGGGGATTTCCGATTTTCAAACACACTGCCAAAGGGAAACATTTAATTCGATTATTGAAATTGAACAGCGAGAAACCAATCTCGAAAATGCGTTAATGTCTTGTTAAATTTATTTCGGCCATGGCCTAGCCCATTAGAAAAACTATTGCAGAATCTCGTTGTTCTGCGACAGTAGATCATAGACCAGGAACTGAGGCTTATAAAGGAATAGACCACATACACATGCCAAACATGAAAGAGGATGTGTAACTAATCAAGTGTTATATATCTTAATACCAAAATGAAGGATGGCGTTAAAAGATTCAGTCTGTTTAAGGAATTTGACCTAGTTATTTACTTTTTGCGGAACATATGTGGACAACAACAATAGAAAGATTGAATTTCAATAAAAAAAACTATTAAACATTTAAGCTGTGGGTATTTAAAACAAATAATACTTTTAATACATTTTTAGCGTCCCTATTCACTATTGGTGGGCGAAATACTTTTGAGTATCCATGATGTTAAACACCAGTCAATCAGTCAGTATTGTTTGATGTTTTTGTTTTCGGAAAATATCGTGATGTTTAATGCTGCTCACTACCATACTTGATATCGCGAATCCTAAGTTTTTGTATATAATATAAGTTTGTTTGTTTGAGAGGCGTTTAACGTCGTACACAAGGGTATTTCTCTTATATGACGACAGATTGTCCACTTCACACTGTAACAGCCGCATTACGGTGGAAAACCTCGTAAAAACCAACCCCGCGATTGCCGGAGCCACAACATCTGACTCGCTCATATACCTGATGGTCCACAGGCGGACTCGATCAGGTGAACGGTAAATCGAAGTATGTTCAGTTTAAGCGTACTCGCTACCACTAAGCCACGGTCGCGGACCTTTAATATAAGGTTGCCTGTTATAAACATGGTGTAATTTAGTCAGTTCAACCAATAGAAGACTAACAAATCAATCCCGGTAAACTACCGGATATGGTCTATTGTAAGGTAGAACAAAAACTGTGCTAACAGATGATCATATTTTAAGTGGAGCCTTGTGCCCTTTTCACAAATATTTGAATCATCGATACTCATACATAAAAGATAACTTAGATGTCTTCTTGAAGACTTAACATGTATCTCAGATTTCATGTGTAATGTCGTTTCTAAAAACGTCAGTGTTTTTCAACTTTGTATAAATTCGATATGCTCTTCAATTTGGTGCAACTTTAAACGTCTATTTTGTAATGGCGTCCTCTGTTTAGTTATACATGGCAGAGAAAACTGACGTAACCACAATATTATATAATGTGTAAATATTTAAAAGGTTAAAATACTTACGTTTCGAATCGCTTTTATGTTCTTGATTTCTAATTGCATGAATACATTGCCGTCAGAAGACTTACAAGTCAATCGGGGTAAACTACCGGATATGGTTTATGTAAGGTAGAGCAAAAGGTCTGCTGAAAGATGATCATATTTTAATGGACAAAGTGGAGTCTTGTGCCTTTTTCACAAATATTTGTCTTATCGATATTCATAAAAGATAACTTAGATGTTTTCTTAAAAACTAAATATGTGTCCCAGATTTCATGTGTAATGCCTTTTCTATAAACGTCACTGTTTTTCAACTTTGTATCAATTCGATACGCTCTTCAATTTGGTGGAACTGTAAACATCTATTTTGTAATGGCGTTCTTTGTTTGTGTAAGCTGATTTTATACAGGACTTTGTGTTACAGTAGTTTGTATGTACATCAGCGGCGTTCTGATACAGTGTGATCGCGATTGACCAGTATTGATCAGTTGTTACTGACTGCGATACAAGCAACTCCCTAGTTAGATTAGAATATGCTCGCCATTGATCATTTGCGGTTGATTACGGCACAAGGAACTGACCGGTTACCTAATAGCCTTTGAGTAGGTCAAGTGGTGATCTAGTTTCGCCAAATCTCATCAGGATAATTCCAACAATTGTTGAAATTACGAAACAGTATGAGAAAGTTTAGCTTATTCCTTAAGGCCATGATACAAGAGGCGAATTTCTGCGCAAGTAATTTTGTGAAAAAGAGGTCTTCCAAGTTAATAGGACTTGTTAACCTGTGTATCCTCTCAGGATAATGCCCCTAATGCGGCTGACTTTTAAATTGCACGCTCTCCATTTTTGAGTAATACGGTTAATTTGAAACCAATGAACTTTCGATTTATTTTTAAAGTTTGTTCCCTTTTTACCTTATAAACAAAATATTCAGCCGATCACGCACTGGTGTCAAATTTGTTTTTCCCTCTACATATATAAATGGACCGAAATACCAGGGCCAATGTGGTCTCTTACTTGGTCTCTTACGTAAAACAACATTGTATACATGCTTCAATAAAAAATAAAACATTGCTCTTATCAGTTTACGGTAGGCATGAATGTTGGGTAATTCTGAATGGATGGGTTAAAGATAATCAATCATGCAGGATAACAAAGGGTCACAAAATACGACAAATTCCCCATAAAGACGTACTTATATACAGGGGACTTTTTGGCACCAAAATGAATAGCTTGTCTGTATTTTCCATTCAGCTGCCTTCATGCTGGTTGCCTTGCTGTCTGAAACTGGATGGATTGCGTTGGGTTGAAAACAACTTTCGCTGCTCTTTCGAGTGAGTAGCGATGTAATATTTTCACTAAAATGGAAGCTTTAAAAAAGATGTAACCCGTTTAGGCTCCTAGTGCTTATTACGATCAGTCGTTGCCAAATACAATGTGAGCTGTTTATATTATTTGATGTATCTAGTTAAATACCAAATATGCCAATTATCCATTTTTTTATTTATCATTTTGTGTTGACTTTTTGAAAATTATTAATCCTTAATAAGCATAGGGTCAGATATGGATAGTTTTCGGTCGGATTCAATATTTGTAATTACAACCATAGAGATATGAAATGAACAAAGATTTATGCTTGGGTATGGTTCTTTTATATTCTAGATCTCGAACGATATGGTCGCGATTCCTCAGCTTCAAATAGATTCTTTATTGCTCTATTTACAGTCGGATAAATTATACTTTAATAATAGTATTCTTTTAATACCTGAATCACGAAGATCCAAGTTCTGATGAAATTTTACTATAATCACTATTTTTTGATTTTTAAGAGAACGGAGGAAGTTTTGAAGAGTGCAAAGCTGGGTAATCCGGGTGTCGTATGATAGTTTTCGGAATTTTGAGGGGTCAGAGAATATAGCACCGAGAGAATCATAATAATCGGTCCATTTAATTAGCGCAGCTCCCCAGCCCTTCACTGTATAATATCCTCTTTTAATAACAAGGTTATTATCAGTTTGACAAAAGTTGAGGGCACTAAATTGAGGGCATTGGTAATACCCTGTTAACTAAACTCGTCCGTTGGCATTCTGTTGCTAACAAGTCAGGTGTTAAAGAGAAACCATGTGCTCATTAGATACCGGAATGCCGGTAGAGCAGAATCGATTATCGTCAACCCGTCTTAACAACCATCTGTATACAGTTAATTGTTTTTTGATTTTCCTGTCTTGTAATGGTTGCAAGTGGTGTTTAGAGTGATGTCATTCGTCCATGGAGTTGGACACCCTCATATGAGTATAGAACGGTGTTTAATCAGTAAATATCCCCTTTATCCGTTGCATTTCCACAACATTGAAAATTTTATTAGGTATATTTTGATTTGTTTCAAGAAACATGCCATAGTATGTGAAATTCAGAATGACATAACATTTAAACTAAATAATTATGAGCTTCTCTCAGCAAATATTACCATTGACTTGGTTGTAAACACGTTTTCCACAGTACTTAAGTAAGGTAAAGTAAAAACTAGACAATTCCTTCGTCAAGTAAGTGTACTATCATTGAGTACGACCTAAAGTTATAATCGAACAAACAAACGGACATCTAAGTTGTTTCATAGTTTACCACTGTTTGCTTTCATTTTAGGCACGCGTTTAAACAATTATCGATATATTATTTATCTTCGTTCTACTGTATGCAGTTACGATGCGTATTACTAGTGTTTACTGGAGTTATATCTGCATGTGTAATATTAATCAACGATGATAATAGTTTGTCTTCTAACATGTATCTATAGATATACGACTGTTGTTGGTATTGCTCCTTATAGTTTAAAACAAATATTAACATAAACGAGACGACACAGTATCATTTTCTACTGTGTGCTCTTTCTAACTATTGACAGGTAATACACTAATAAGAATAATGGTTTGTACAACCAGGAGCATAGCCTTTCTAATATACTCAGTCAAAAAAGAAACTTCACACTCATACATTTCTAAATATTTTCTTGAAACTTAATACAAGAGATATAATTATTATGAAAGGTAAATGCGTTGTCAAAGACATCATGACACACATCAACTGCGACGTACACAAGCACGCAGTTCGTGCGAGCATACATCAAGGATAAAGCATGTTTCCTTGTCTTCCTAGTCTCGTGACCTTATGATACACGTGCAATTGAGCCCATGTTAGTACAGTAGAGTGACATCTTGGGAAAACCAGTTCTTACGGTAAATTATCCGTTGTTTTGCAATGCCATAACTGTCAAACATTCAACGTGAACGTGCCATTGGCATGCTAAATACAAGAACTTCGGGGATGTAGTCGACAGACTACCCATGATCTTCGGACACGTCTCCAACAAACTGACACCTCAGCAGACCGACCTCGTTCAGGAAGACCACGTGTGGCGACACATGAAGAAGACTGACAAATCGTCCTACGTCATTTCAGTAATCGATTTCTCACTAGGAATGAATTGTTTAGAGGTCGTGTGACTGCCCAAACCAAACGTAATCGCCTGCGCACTGTTTGTCTCCATGCACGCCGGCCATACCATGGACCAATTTTAACCCAGTTACACCAACATCAACGGCTTCTCTGGGCACAACGACATCTGAGATAGACTCAGCGGGATTGGAATAGGATCGTTTTTAGTGACAAATCCAGATTCAACCAGATAGATAAAAAAGCAGGTCGCTAATGGTAGAGGTAGAGTTTGGAGGAGACGCGATGAACAGAACACCCAGTGTTGTGTGCAGGAAGTGGACCGTTTTGGGGGCGGTAGTGTTATGGTTTGGGTTGCCTTTAATAGTCCTGATGCCCGTTCCCGACTGATGGTCGTTCAAGGGAACCTAACTCCTGCAGGATACAGAGATCAAGTGCTCATTCCAGATCTTTTGCCATTCATGGCAGCTCATGGCCCAGATCTGGCATTCAAACATGGTAATGCCAGACCTCATACGGCTAATTTAACGTGGAATTTTCTTAGGCATGTTGGCATCAATGTCATGGAGTGGCCCTCAAGGTTTCCGAACCTTAATCCCATAGAACATGTATTGGATGTGTTGGGCAGAAGACTTCGTCAAGTAATGGGTCCTTAATGGGTACAAAATGGAATTTAATCATTAAGCCATTTTTCTTGTTTGTTCAACTTATCGACATCCGAAAGAGTGTGAAATTTCTTCTTTGACTGAGTTTGTGTATCAGTAGATATATCTTCTTATGCTGGTAGTGCTTGTGCTATTACACAAAACATATATACGCTTATTTCATTTCCAGGAAACTGTCCATTTAAAGAGAAACAACCAGATTGTATGCAGAATAAAATAACATCTATAAACAAAAACGTTGACCTAACTGATCTAGACAGACCTTTACTAACAATCTGATTTAAAATTTTAACAAAAATGTGGAAAATCCCCAGTCTGCCAATACAATTCGTCAACAGAGTGGATTTGATTCGCATTCCGCACAACTCTACTCAGCATGTATAATGTAATGTTTTATTAAATGTAAATAACGTAATCGTATACATTAGCAAATTTTGTATTAAAGATTTTTTTGTATACACCCCAAGATATCTAGAACTACAAAATAGATTGCATTGATAAAATCTTCTTATGCTGGTAGTGCTTGTGCTACTACACAGCACATATACACATTTATTTTATTTTCAGTAAACTCTTCATTTAAAGACAAACAACCAGATTGTTTGCAGAATAAAAGAACATCTATAAACAAAAACTTCAACTGATGTAGAGAGACCTATACTAAAAATCTAATTAAAAATTTTAACAAAAATGTGGACACTGACCAGTCAGCCAATGAAATGCTCCATGCTACAGACTGGGTTTGTTTTGCATTCCTGACAACTCTACTGTACATTTAAAGTAATGTTTTATTAAATGTAAATAGCGTCATCATATACCTTAGCAAATGTTTTATTAAAAATGTTTGTAAACATCCAAAAATATCTAGAACTACAAAATAGATTACATTCATAAAATATATTATCTCTGAGCTGTCAACATTTATAGAATCGATAAGTGGAGGTGAAAGGAGATTTCCGATTTTCAAACACACTGCCAGAGGGAAAGGTTTAATTCGATTATGATAAACCAATCTCGAAAATGCGTTAATGTCTTTTTAAATTTATTTCGGCCATTGCTTAACCCTTAGATCTACGATCATTAGAAAAATGATCGTAGAATCTGGTTGTTCTACGACAGTAGATCATAGACCAGCAGCTTAGGCTTATATAGTAATAGCCCACATGCAAAACATGAAAGAGGATGTGTAACTAATGAGCCTTGTGACAAAAGGCTATAGTTGCTAGGTTTGAGCAAATCTATGATATTTTTAAAATAAACCAAAGCTTTAAAACCAACTTGTCCTCTTTTCGTCAATAAATTTGGTTCCTCAAGAACAAGTTGGGAAGAAAACGAACCTTCTTTTTCTAAATATAAATTTAGTGTCCATATACACAGTTTTTTGGCCTCGATTGATACTGTAGTCCAACCTGAGACAACACGACCTCACAGTGCAAATACGACCTCACAGTGCAATCTCTATATAGTTTTTTTAAAATTTAGAACTGCCTTCCCTTATATATTGTCTTGTTGTCCATTTACCTCGCTCCTGATGATGACAAAATAGATACACTAGGCCTACTTGTGTAAATATGCATCGAAAATATATTTTAGATAGATACAATTTAGGCTATAAATTTAATTGAACGTTGGCAAAGAACCTTTCGCTATTACCAATTTACAAATGGATTTTAAATCCATTATCAATTGGCTACTATTTTCCATAGGGCCAAAGACTCACTTCTATATAACAAAACCATGTAACAGATAGTATGTAATTAAGGTCGCAGTTGTGTAGAACACACTTAAGTATTATTGAAGGGGAATTTGTATTGTTAGCACCCTGCCATCCATATAACCTGTCACATAATTAACTTAGATATACATTGTTCTGGTTGTCGATCAATTTATCAACTTGGGGAATCTATAAAACATTCAGAGCACAATTATATACAACATTACAATGACAAACACATGAAGCCAGATGTAAATAACAGTATTGTCGGTCTGTAGATAACTTTGCAGATCCCGAAATTGTTTTTTGGTTCATTGGGATTTTACATCACACTTAAGGTTATTTCACCCACATGATGGAATGTCAGTTCAATTGGTGAAGTATCTTAAAATAAACAAGATGCAATGCAAAACACATACAAACAAAAAGGTAGTTTCATTTTAGATAATAATTTATATTTAGAAACAAAAAGGTTCGTTTTCTTCCCAGCGGCTTTGAGGAAACAAATTTATTGAAGAAAAGAGAACAACTAAAGCCTTTTGTCACAAGGCTCATTACGTTATAGTTTATTCAATATAAAGACGAAGGCCTACATGGTCTTTAAACAAAAATGCAGCGTCCGATGGAGTAAAATACCGGACATGGTTTATTGTAAGTAAAAACAAAAGGCTTGTCAACACACATTTGCAATTTAATGCACAAGATGGAACTTAAGTCTTGTTCACAAATATTTGCTTATCGAAAAACACAACAGATAAGACTAAATCTGTTTTCCTCAAACATAATCTTATACGCAAAGTGTAACACTATTTATAAACCTAAAGTGTTTTCGACTTTGTGTAAATTTGATACGCTCTTGAAACTGGTGTATCACCAAACCCTTTATTGCATTGTACACATTGATGGCTAAGCAATGAAAAGAAACGATCTTGGTATGTCTGTTTTTTGTGTGTACAACGATACCATCAGTAGACATTAGGGTGTATCATACAGGCCTGAGGAATCGCTACACTTGTTTACACGTGCAGTTCTATCAGTAATGGTATCATTTAGGTATTTACTTTCGTGTTATAATAGTGTTTATGGGTATGAACGGTGTAGAGTTTCAACATAAGATCTGTCCAGTGTTCTGGAATGGTTAATAACACAGGCTTAAGCAAATTTGTTTGATTAGGTCAAACGATTCACTTGTTTTGAGGAGGCTTAACCGGACAGTTCGTGCTGTTATCAAGAACATCAGCCCGAATCATCAAGTATAGGAGTTCATTTAACTGTTTTACAAATATCTGTACATTGTGTCAGTTCTGGTCCGTCGTAATATATGTAATGAATCATCCAGCGTATCAAATTGTTTCTGATAGTCCTTGTTAAACACACATAACGAGATTCGTTTACTGACTGCAAATGTTAAGTCCTAAAGAGTAAAGTTTATGTACAGATACTATCATCCTTGTTAAGCATAATGGCCAATCATAAGCAACAATTAATATAAAAGACAGTCAAAATAATATAGGTAAAAACACGCAATTTTTTAGGTAAATTGGATGTAACCCCCTGCTCCAAAAACAAAGTAAAACATAAAAACAAAAACAACAGTTAAAAGCAAAATGACGACGGTGCGTATATCTACCCAAATGTCTTTATTATACACAAATCGAAGCAGTAATCGATAAACGTATTGTCTTATAAGTTTGACTTTATTTTCTCTAAAATATATCAAAAGCAAACCGGCTTAAATGTTAGATAGCTATTAATAATGTATAATTTTATAATATGCGTGATCAATAGTAGTCCTGCGACAATCAGCAAACTTATGTTAAGCTGCGACATTTACGGCGAATATCACATTTATGTTTGATTGATCGACTGATTGTTCTGAAATATCATTACCTTGCTTTAAATTCGTCGGTTATTGATTAATATTGATAATAATCTATTGCTCTTGTCCATTCTATTGATTAGTACCCATAATTAGAAGTTATAAAATATTACTTTTTGGATCTCTATGTAGAGATTTGCTGGGCGTGTTTTTTCATGTCGGCTGTATAACACTGTGGATTTAATGTTTTCAATCCTAAGTAGAAACTTATGATGTCAGTATAAAGAAATGGACGGTCTGGAATCTTACATAAGTGTATTTACTTTGGGATTGATCGAAGTGTGTCTGGTGTAAAGGCGTCAAATCAGTACCATGCAAAACAAAAATATAATTTTAAAAGCCCCACAAATACGTGGTTATAAAAGTATTGCTTCACAGAATATTAATCTATTGTAAAGAATTGGCAACAGACCAGAGCTTTCTATTGATAAAAATGATGTGCCAGTTTGAATGCTTGAGTTTAGTTTATGAATAGCTTGTCGGTGGTTTGTTTTTGGGCGCTTTCAATATACTATATAATTTTTATCGTTAAGTGTTGTTAATGGCAAGATTTACAGAATGTATCTGTCTCTTATATTGATAGTAAGGAATTCAGGTTGTTTTATGCCCAAAAATTCACAGAGAAAATACCTTTTTCTAAATAACTTACAACAGTCGATTTCTATGGCGCCTCCACGAGTAAATGTGATACTTCCAGCATAATCAGTAAATGTAGAAGATGTATATAATGTATCAAACAAACTGGACATCTTTAAGGAAGGTTTTTCTTGTCTTTCCGGATAGTTTTTTTTTGTTGTAATTTTCGTTTTGTAAATACCTTACAAAATTTCTAGGTCTATTTTGTACGGACGGTAAAGCATCAACTTAAAACACAGAACAAACGTGTATGGAGCTGTGTGACAAGTGTTCACTAGTTCACACAACAAGGCATAGGACCACCATAAGCCATAATGTTAACGTTTGGCCCCACAGCTCCCTCCCAAACTTTCGTTGAGCGAAAACCCCTGGAACATACCTTCATCTTTCCTTTTGGAGTTTTTAGTTAAAATCTTGACAGACGATGACCGTCAAAAGTTTTATTTACAGAGTGTAGTGTTATAGGTGTTGTCAAGCTACCTTCAGAATGTAAACAACAGCCGAATCACCCCTCAATCAAATGGTGATAAATACACCAAATGTGACCTATTCAGGCTATAATATTACCTGGCCAAAAACCTCCACTCAATTACTTCACATCAATACCAAACTACTCCACCAAAAACAAATTTCTATGACCACAACAAATAAAACTAGACAACATAATATTTTTTTTAAGAACTATATTCGAGGGTGACAAACCGAAAGTCAATAATAGTGGTCTTACGCCATATGCTATTACAGGTGAGTACAAACACATTGTTGTAGGTCTACATACTAACAACACCATCTTCCAGCAGGTATTTAACCCGTTGACATTGATTCACCTGCTGCCTATCTAATTACTGAACTCTAATAGCAAAAAGAAATAGACCATAAAGTTGGTTAACTATAAATCAGTAAGCTGTATATATAAAATAACATTTAGGTGTAGGAGTCTATTTAATAGCCATACAGTCTAATCGCAATGTCGAGTGTCAAATTGACCAAAATAGACGTTTACAAAGTGGGACACGGCTTATCACAGATTAAAATGAAAGGAATTCTTATTGATTTTCGGTAATAGGATAAACAAGGGCCTTGTGAATATAAAGTTACGGATACTGCGGAATTTTGAGTAGGCACTTGTCTGTGTATTATATGATTGTGGTAGTCCCACATTCCTACAGCTTGCTCTCAGAACAAATGGCAGATGGAATCGAAAGGTTTGTCGTATCTTTGTAATACATTCTGTGAACGGTCATATTTGTCTTTGTTTGTTGTCAGTGACGTCGAATGTGGTTACTTTCGTCCATTGGGCTGGCACGCAGTGATGTGAGTTAAATAATATCACCTTGAGCGTAAAACCCCATTCAATCAAACAAACAAACAAAGAGCTTGTAATGTTAGTCATATGTCATTTAGAACAAGATTTGAGACATTGCTATTTATTACCATAATGTCAATCAAGTCGGTATAATAATAGAGCAGGCTATGTAAAAAAAAATCGACCTTGTCATCACTCATATTGTTTAGCGAAGAGACAATTTTGCAATTACCATCAGATTTTTCTCGAACAATCTAAAACATTAAGTGTTAATTATATTGCATATGCTAATGCAGGCCTAAGGATCAATTGCAGTCAAGCTGATTTACTTTCTTAATCCACAGGCAAAAAGAACAGTTGTATAAATCTAATTAGCATAAATAAGTCGCAAAAATAAAAGGGTGTATGGAATGATTTTTTGACATTCGTTTACCGTTTTACTATGTTCTTGTCTCAGCTGAAACACTTATGTTTGACGTTGACCATTCACAAATTTCACATTTTTGTTCTGATGTACCGGTATTAAGAAGGCAGTGTTTGTAAAGTGGCCTCTACCACAACGCGTTAGAACCACCTGGTCCTTTGAAATAATTCCATAGGAGTGCAAATTTTGACAAATAGCAGAATGTAAGTCATGAAGTCGATTCTGCACTTTTCCAGTCCATATATTCGCAAAGATTAAAAATGTATTTAGAAAATTTTGGCTTGAATTCTTTATAATATATTGTCGATCGAGACGTGGGCTTGTTGAGGGCTGCTTCTGTTTTCCTCCCTACAACTGTGTTTCCGGAAGGGGGGGGGGGGGATATTCAGGATATGGAATGATAAAATTCATTAAACATTTTGGAGTGAAGTTTTACCCAAAAGCGACTCGGAACACCACTTAGTAAATTAAATGTCTGTAACGAACATACGTATCCATGTTCAGGTATCTCAAAAATGTTCTAACCCGTTGCAGTCTATTCATTCATTCGGCCCATGTTTAGTAATGCTAAAAAGTCTGGGATGATTTAACGGAAGATTAATGCCACGCTATCGAGGCTCTTCGGAAGGAATCTTCGTACAATTACTGGTCTTACTTAGAGTGTCGAACAAATTGCTATATGATTAGGTGGCTTCGTTGAACTCCGACAGCACCGGCGCATGCACAGGCAATGCCAACTTACGTCGATAGTGCTTGTGCTATTACACTACTTTTATATCCAGTTAACTGTTCATTTAAAGAGAAACAATCAGATTATATGCAGAATAAAAGAACATATATAAACAAAAACTTTAACTGATCTACAGAGACCTATACAAAAATCTAATTTAAAATTTTAACAAAAATGTTGGGAAACTCAACGGTGGGCCAATAAAATTTGCCTAACAAACTGGATTTGTTTCACATTCCGGACAACTTTACTCTACATGTATAATATAATGTTTTTTTAAATGTAAATAACGTAATCGTATACCTTAGCAATTTTTGTATTAAAGATTTTTTGTAAACATCCCAAGATATCAAGAACTACAGAATAGATAACATTCATTAAATATTATATCTCTGAGTTATCGACATTTATATAATCGATAAGAGGAATTGAAAGGAGATTTCCGATTTTCAAACACACTGCCAGAGGGAAGCATTTAATTGGATTATGGAAATTGAACAGGGAGAAACCAATCTAGAAAATGCGTTAATCTCGTTTTAAATTTATCGCGGCCGTGGTTTAGCCGATTAGAAAAATGATCGTAGAATCTTGTTGTTCTACAACAGTAGATCATAGAACAGGAACCGAGGCTTATAAAGTAATAGACCACATACACAAACAAAACATGGTAGAGGATGTGTAACTAATCAAGTGTTAGCCATACCAAAATGGAAGATTATTTTTAAGGATTCGGTCGGTATTCAAGTTTCGTTTTTAACAATACAATAAATATAATTACTAGATGACAATTGGGATGACATTAAATTTAAAAGAATTTGATGTAGTTTATTTACTGTTTTGCAGAACATGTATGGATAACAACATTTACGCTGTGGGTATTTTAAAAAATAACACTTTTAATACATTTTTAGTGTCCCTATTAACTGTTGGTCGGCGAAATATTCTTGAATATCCACGGTGTTAAACACCAATTATTCAGCCAGTATTGTTTGATGTTTTTGTTTACGGAAAATATCGTGATGCATAATGCTTCTCACTACCATATTTAAATCCTAAGTTTTTGTATATAATATAAGTTTGTTAGAGAGCTGTTTAACGACGTACTCAAGGGTATTTCACTTAAATGACGACAGATTGTCCACTTCTCACTGTAACAGCCTTATCACGGTGGAAAACCTCCCGTACCGTTGCCGGAGCCACAACATGTGACTCGCTCATATACCTGATGGTCGACAGGCGGACTCGATCCGGTGAACGGTAAATCGAAGCTGGTTCAGTTTAGGAAGCGCACTCGCTACCACTAAGCCACGTTCACGGGCAGCATGACACAGAGACGTAAAGGTAAACACATTAAAACTATGGTTCAGCTTCTGAAGAAAGGCCACAAAATCAAAAGTCTTTGCTCATATTCGGCAGTAGTTCTAAATATCACCTCTATATGAAGGACGCGTTTGACAACATTGCTGGATATGCTGCTGTCAAGTACCTTACAGGATAGGTTTGTGACATTAGAACTGTTTCCGTGAATGAATGTAAATCATTTTAACTAATATAGTTTTAACTACAAAATTAAACTTATTATTTTAACAATTGCGTGTGTCCTTTTCATTTTTATTTGTGTCTGTTTGTTAACGCCCAAGAGTGTTACTGACTGAAGTTCACGTTTACTAGAAAATATTATATAAAGTAGTTTCTCCAAACGATCACAATCCCGATCACTCTGCAGCGTAGCGAAAATACCACTGAAGAAGGCGTAAAACACCAATAAATAACTTAACCACCCATGTCTCTTTAATAATTCATACTGCATGGCAAAACCAATTTGGAGCGATCAGTTGAAATGATATGTGACCAAGGTGAAATCAGAATTGAGACGCCGATGGGAAATAACTCTGGGATATGTTAAAGTCATTGGGACAAAGCATACATTATCATACTGTGCCTCATGGTCTGAAATTTCCGCTGCAGAATTTGTTGGGGGTGATATTATTTTCCCTCGATTTCCGACAGTTGTCTAAAGAGGATTATTTCCACATGACCTGCAAAACATTAGGTGAATGGGACTCAGTCCGTTCAAATACGAAGCGCATTCATTTCAACGGAGGTTTTGCCTTAACGTTAGACATGCTGCGTCATAACCATTTGAAGAATACATCAGGGGTTATCTCATTAGTGCACCAGAAATAGACGAAGGGAATTAAAATCTGTTTCCAATATTTGCAAGGTACAACCCCGTTAAATTAAAAGATTTTCTTGTGATTTACTTAATTGATCTGCTCTAGCATATTTATTATTATCCAACGCTTTTTAATGAAGACGAAATCCTCAAGATAAAGCACAATCTTCAGTTGTGCGTGTCTTTGTAAAAGTACAGAATCAGTCAGAAAAATAGGAAAACCTAACTAATCAGCGTCAGTGATGCAATATTCAATCTCTACGACAATTAAAGTCTCAAGGCACACGAAGTATTGACTGATAAACATTCACTGACACTATTCTTTGAAGCTATTTCTCTCATCGCTATTAATAACTGCCTGTTCTTTTGAGGGTTTTTTTAAGCAAAACGTAAAAACGAAACTATGGCAACCACTGTCACTGCGTTAAAGGCACGTTTTATACATCTACACTTTATTAATAATAAATATCTCCATATTAAAATGACATAGAAACAAAAAGTGGACTTTCCCTTGAGGATTTGCTACCAAATTATATCAATACAGAATGGATGAAATGTTGCAAAAAGATTTTATAAGGTAGCTGATAATGAATATTCAGGCAATAGTTTTGCCCCAAAAATTTACAAATGTAAGTACGAGGGTTTCTATATTAAGCCAGTGGCAAAATTACCACCTATTCTTTATTGTCTACTCGTTTCTCATCTAAATTAAAATATTTTCATTCGCTTATCCGGGTGAATAAAGACGTATTCGTTTCCCACAAAATAAATTAAGGCGTTCTTGACCGAGGATTGTCCTAGGCCTGCAGCAAAAGTTTGACTCCGTAAAACCTCCGTGCTAAAGGCGTCAGACTCCGGAAAACTCTTCAACGAAATACGTGTAGTGTGCATGTACTTGTGTTGATTCTTCTAGACTAGTTCGTTTTCCGGCTTTAACTCGTGAAAAAATGTGTTTGCACATTCAATACGAATCTCAACTACAATTCGCCATGACTAAGTGTCTGCTTCCAGAATTAAATACACACAGTTATTTTAGAGTACAATCATAATCCAATTGGGCAAATGATTTTTTTCCTTTTTATATACGTGCCAAATAACAGAAACATTCATATTCTGGCTGATATAAATATTTGCTTTAGCCATTTGATAGATTGCTGTGAGGAAGGGCTTTAGCGGATTATATGGACAGATGTCAAGTTATCAAATAACTGTTCACTGGTTATAATTTTGGATTTTAACAATTCTATGAAGGTGTGTGGAGGATGAAAATATATAGATCAAGATCTCTGGAATGCTGCCAGATGATAAATGTCATCTAAATGCCGATGGTATAAGCGAGTCTGTAATATACATTTCGCTTCGTTTTCCCAGGCTGCCATAACATAAAATGGAGATTAGCTTGGGACTAAGACCCGTGTCCTTAACATGAGCTTTATACAGGCGGCGCAGTTGACCGTTTAACTCGTTTAAATCGTATTTCGAACCGATTCCCAAAAACTTCGTCATCGCAGTGGTCGCATGATGAAGTTCGGGATACCGATGGAAAACATTTTTGCAGACGTAAAGGATGCGTCAATATCTATGTTGATGTACATACATGTAGATTGAAAGGTCACTTATAATAAGTTTTTATTAACCTGAATTGCAGTCGCCCTGGTCTCTAGAAGAGTCGTGATGTCTGCTGGCCATCGGGGCTAGAGGGTATGATCAATTTTGGGGAGATATGATTGTGTAGCGCAAAGGTCATCTGTTGAAGATCATCATATTTATCGGACAAGTGGGATTATTGCTTGCTTTACTGATGACCAGGCGTTACGTTAATACTAGGTTTGTTATTTGAATACGGAAAGCCTTAAATTTGATCATATATTGTTCGCTCCCTTTGTGTTATCGTTATAACTGTACTCTGCTCTGTTAACAGTTAACATATTTTTATTCTGTCTATTTTAGTTGGTGCAGGGAACTTTAAAGAACTTAAATTGTTTTCATGAGGCTTTTCCTTTATTATAATTAAATAATTAAAATTTCCACAGATTAATTCTAATGAGCCCCTCCAATTCTGATTACCTTTCGCCCACATATCTATCCCCTTTTGTTGATTTGTACGCATGGGGCTCTCTTATCTACAACATGGCCCTTTGTTAATAATTTGTTTAATTTTATGAAATATAAAGAAAGTGCAGAAACATTTGTTTTTTTGTGATTCATACAAAACGTTTTTCTACATTGGCCAGTAAGTAATATTTGTCTGTTCTATGTAAAACAGATGGACAGAAAAAAAAGCATTTTTGCGACATCACATATGTGTTGTTGCCGTTTTTACAATACTGGGGAGATATGTATCCCCGTAATAAAAAAGGTTAAAAAAAAGGCTGCCCTGCTAATTGACGGTCAACAGTTTACTACCAACTGATTTGAAATAAAGACGGATGAAGCTGTCTAAGGACAAATTCATCCTGACGGTGGTTAGAATGCGAAGCGCCACCAGTTGATGGATAAGGCACGTCACTTCAACGAACAAAAACAAACGGTTTTAATTTTGTGTCCTTTCGACAAAGAACAAATTGATTAGCAAACGATGTAAGCTTGACATATACCCGTGTTTTAAATCATCTGGAAGTAGATCTGTTATAGTGAACTACCACAAATACTCAATTCTCATCTATAGTTATACTTCAATTATTATATCTAACATAAATATCTAGACCCATACAACACGTGACACTGATTGACCCTGTTGTTATCGTTATGATCGGGCAAAAAGTCTGCTCGCACATGAACACAATAACTAGACATAGGAAAATGTTATTGGAAACCTGTAGGATATCTAAGGCACGGTTGATCGCAAAGATTATTGTTATTGTTTGTACAAACTGATTATAGCGGATTATTTAACACATTCCCTTAACGAGAAGTAATCGCAAAGATTGTCGTTATTGTTTGTACAAACTGATTATAGCGGATTATTTAATACATTCCCTTAACGAGAAGTAATCGCAAAGATTGTCGTTATTGTTTGTACAAACTTATTATAGCGGATTATTTAACACATTCCCTTAACGAGAGGAAATCGCAAAGAGTGTCGTTATTGTTTGTACAAACTTATTATACCGGATTACTAAACGTACGACAATACAGGCTTGAAAGGAAAACAGTTTTACAAACAGACATCTGTGGCAAGCTGTACAAATATATACATATATCTCTTTTTTGTTCGCTCTTCCATAAAACATAAGATATTATTCCGAGTGAGGAGACGGCGTGTGATTGTCCTGTCTCGTTTGTTGACTGTGGCGTCCGTCCAGGGTGGTTTCCTTCACCAATTGGGCTGGCACACCCTCATGTGAGTGAAATGACCTTGAGTACGGTAATTCGTCGTGTATTTGAAGCTTGTCAATACAATTATATAAAAAGGGTCAATTTGACTTGTCTGAATCTGCCATACCGGACAAATGGTATTTCATGAAGCTAGCATGTCGGTTTAACATATAATCTAATACTACATCTTAAAAATAAACATATTCATGTACCAATGAGATTATCAGATTATGAGTAACAAATGATCGACGCATTCATCAGAATTAAGGAAATTCCAATAAACAGGAAAGTGTTTATTTAAAGTTGTTACATTCCATCCGTAAAGGAAACATGTAAACATGTTAACGCTAATGCTATATCAGTAAATCTGATATTTTTACCAGTTTTTTTTTTTACGAAAGCCACGTTACACATCAGTTTTAATTTCTGTTTAGAACGTGTCTTCATCATAAATTAAGTCATTTGGAATATTGTTTGTATATCTAAGATAAACATTTCAGTTCACTAGTACTAAAAACGCAATTACCGATTAAATCTGTACTTTTAAACTGTTTCAGTCGTCAGATAGACATCTACACCCGTACACTATGTAACCCCCATTAACCTTATGGTTACCGTTCTGATTGGGTAAGGTATGGGTACACCAAATCATACAATCTTAACATGGACAAGTGTTATTGGAAACCTGAGCGTATCTGTAATATAATGATTGATCGACAATCGTCGTTGTTCATACAATCTAATATTACTAATTTATTTCACACGTCATGTCAACATTAAATATTTAGTTTGTCACAATAAAACAAAGTTGTTAAATTTGATAAAGTATTACAACAGTATATTTTTGAAATAAATAAAATAATATAAAGATATATATCACGCATCGCTGATTCAAAGGCAAGCGCTGTTACTTATTCCCGTATACTAATCACAGCAAAGTTAATTCAGGCCCGCGGCCGTGACTTACTGGTAGTGTGTGCGCTTAATAATCCTTCTTTGATTTACCGTTCACGGGATCGAGTCCGCCTGTCGACCATCATGTATATGAGTGAGTCACACGTTGTGGCACCGACAATCCCGGGCGTGCTTTTTACGAGGTTTCCTCTCGGTTTTCCACCGTTATTAGGCAAGGAACGGTGTGAAGTGGACAAACCGTCGTCATATAAGTGAAATGCCCTTGAGTACGACGTTAAACCCCAGACAAACAAACAAACCGTTTGTGGATAAGATTTGCTTCCTGGATGTGATCAGAAATACTGTACATTGTCCATAGTCCTCGACCGATGGGTTATGTAGAGCTGAATATTGGACAGAAAAGGTATTTCTTTTTTGACCGTGTTCTGAGCATGTTAACACATTTTGTCCTTTAGGTGGAAACCGACAACTCCATGGACGCAGGATCTAATGATCCGGAAAGTGGGCTAGAAACTGTTAGTATAAAGTATTCTATGGACTCATATTGATTCCTATTCCACACAGGACGTCAGGTTTATTGATAAGTCCATGCAGGCATAGAAAGCGTCCTGACACCTCCCTGATTCATTTCCGGTCACACATCGGAAGCACTTGTAATATGTAGTTGGCGTCAATTATTAACGCTGTATTGCTAAAACTCTTACCAGTACAGACAATCGCCTATACACACCGATCGTTGTCCAAAAAGAATTGATCAAATAACACACAGCCGGGTACAAAAAAAACAAAAACAAAAATCAGTAGGTCTAAATTGGCACCGATGGACAGTACTAACCATTGGTCAAACTGATTGCCGGCTATGCAAAATATATATCTACTACCATCTAATATTTCAATATATATGTCATGGAGAGCCTTTCATTCCATCAGCATATTAGTCATTATCTACTTTCCTTTTTCTGACTTAAACCATCTCGTTTTCCTTCTTGAATACTTATTGGGTTAGACGGACACATACAACGACCACTCGATGTCCATTTTTATGTCAAAATCAATCATATTTCAGCAGTACCACACACGCTTAAAATGTCTTCCGCGGTAATAAGGTCATGCAGATTCAACATTATTTAGTATTCAGAGGCAGGCCTTATTTCTAAAGTTTTGGAACAGTGAGTGAACGCCAGCTTCAAGTCATACTGAACAATGAAAAGATATAAGTGAACATTAATGAGGG
The DNA here is from genome assembly GCA_031763545.1 of Mopalia muscosa. Classification (NCBI taxonomy): domain Eukaryota; kingdom Metazoa; phylum Mollusca; class Polyplacophora; order Chitonida; family Mopaliidae; genus Mopalia; species Mopalia muscosa. The sequence continues at coordinate 29,967 of JARFOD010102802.1, forward strand.
CATACAACACTAACCGCAGATGAGAAGCAAATCCTACACACTGCCATTTACGCTGGTATTTGCAACTTTCTAGACATTTAAATACCTACTGTACTCTTTACTTTAAAAATCGAACATTTTTCTGGACTGATGGAAATGATTGATCGTACTTTATTATGAATTGTATACAAATATGCAGCCCTTAAAGTCTGAACAAAGGTAAAAAAATAAGCGAACACCTGGTATACAAAATGTTTTAACAAATCTACAGTATGATAAAAGTGAAAATGGTTATTTTGCGTGATTTGTCAGCACATCAAAATATGTAGGCGTAATATTCAAGCGGCGTGATTCAGGCCACATGCATATTTAACTTACCATGGACATAATTACCGTGATGGCAAAATGCTTTACTGGTGCATGTTACAGAAAGCTATGTTAGCTTAACTTCATCTTAATTGTCATGGCGACCAGTGTTGACTGTTTGTTTTGGGTTTAACGTCGTACTTTAGGTGACTCAACTCACATGCCGGTGTGCCAGTTCAATGAGTAAAGGAAATCATCCTCGACGCCACTGACAGGAAACTAAGACAAGACAGGCCAAATACAGGACAATCACAGGACGTTAAACATCACTAACAGATCGGGTCCATGCAGCTCTTTAGTTCGAATGGACCAGGACGAACGTCCGAGAGGCCATAATTAAAGGCATTGTGTTGTCAAGGTCATTGAGATAAACTTCGAGGAACAAGAACAGTAATTACGTTCTATGTAAGATATACATGCCTCACACAACATCTGGAAGAAAGCGGTTATTGCTTAAGACAGATTGCTTTCAACGATATGTCCAACGAAATATAAAAATACA
>JARFOD010102803.1:0-16308 GCA_031763545.1 Mopalia muscosa
ATATAAGTGAAATACCCTTGAGTACGACGTTAAACACCAATCAAACAAATAAAAAAAAAACAATATGAGTAAGACCGAAAACCTCAATGAAGTCTCATAATAGATATGCATAACAAAGTTGACTCCCAGCCTATTAATCTGAATTGTTGTCCTGGTGATGTAAGAGCTAAGGGGCAACAATAAGTCCTTGTTAATGTTTCCAGTGGCGTCCAGAGTGGTTTCCTTAAGTAACCTTAAGTACGGCATTAAACAATCAAAACAAACAAATCTTTCTTATACTGTATACTCATCATTCATACTTTATGATATATTAATGATATGAATTGATTTTAATTCTACAGTATGAGCTGCTCATATGTGTTCAAGATGATCAGGACCCAGCCATAAATCTCTACCATAAAATGGTAGAGAAATTCCCAAAGGTGGACACAAGATTATTCTTAGGTTTGTGTTTATTCTAAATTAAATACTTTTTTCCATGGGTTTGATCTCACTGTGCCCTGATGTTCTATGAACCACAGGTCAGCATGTACAGGTACATGTAGGAGCTCTGGCTATTATAGGATAGTATTTTCCGAGCATTGTCGGCACAATTGTACATAGCACTGGAGAAACAATTTCCACTTTATGGTGGCCCGCAGCCATGGCTTAGTAGCTAGCGAGTGCGCTTGCTAAGCCTACTTCGATGTACTGTTCACAGGATAAGTCCATCTATCGACCCTCAGGTATATGAATGAGTCACAAGATCTGGCTCTGGCAATTGCAGCAGTGGTTTTTCAAGGCAAGGAACAGTGTGAATTGGACAATCCACCGTCGTATAAGTAAAATACCCTTGAGTATGGAGTAAAATCCAATCAAAAAATCTGTTGTATGGTTCCAGTTGTGTAAATGTGTGCTGAAGTACACTATCATCATATGCATGTATTGTGATGTTTTAGTATTTTTTTCCTGGCTCTTGACCTCTGCTGTCAATGTTTGTTGCCTGTGGAAATGAGATTGATTTTCTATACCCATTTGGCTGGCCGGCCTTTTTTTTATATAAGCCTAACAAGAGGTTAAGAGGTCTTGTTGCCCTGGTGCTCTCAGAGTATCGGCAACGCAAAATCTGTGTTTTTAGCATAAAAATACCAGGATTATGTAGCATCATGTGTGTCTTCCCATTACAACTAGAGTAAAAACACCTATCTGAAATGTTATTCATTTCCAAATTTATAAGGACTAATTTGAGTTATATATTAAAAACTTTCAATTTTAATTTTATATCTACGTAATTTCATCTCAAACAAATGTTACAACAGCAATATTTTATCAAGAGATTTTGACTTCGAAGTCAAACTTGTTTTATGGCAACTTTGGCAACTTAGTAAAGAGAAGAGTATTCAGTGTATCCAAGTAGATATTGAATATTATTTTAAACCAACTTTATGACTGTTAGGGTTTGTCTTTAAAAGCAATAACAAACATTTGTATAAATCTGTAGACACACAATTATAGTTTGGCTTATTTAAATTTGCAGGAGGTAAAGATGGCATCATTAACCCAATGGTACACAACATGGCACTGGGGTATGACAATGCAAAATATGATTTTGTATGGATAAGTTCAAGCAGAATAAGAGGTATGTTTGTTCAGTTTTGTGGATCTCTATTTCTAGAAGACAAAAAGCTGTCACTGTATTCAAGTAATGCAGAGAGAAAAGGGGGACAAGCCGTCCTCTTTTAAATGAATACCATTGAGTAGGATATTAAACGAAATCGAGCGACAAAATCTTTGGTGATTTTTTTTTATACCAACCAGACCAAGCTACACTAAATAGATGTTTCTTAACCTGGTTTTTAGGTTAATGTTGAAAAAAAAACAGACATAAATTTACTGTTTGTTTAATTAAAATCTGTAAATGTGTATCTTATTCTCCCGGTCTCTTTTTCACAGCCACCACAGACATGATTAATGACATGGCTATACGACTAATGAAACCCAATGTGGGATTGGTTCATCAAGTGCCTTTTACATCCGACCAAAAGGGATTTGCTGCCTTAGTAGAAAAGGTAAGAATTTGTTATGGCAATTGGTTGAGAGGGAGCTTCTGCTTCCTGTTGCCCTGTTGCTCTCAAAGCTAAGGGGCAACTTAAAGCTGATAAGTTTATAATGTCTATGTCATAATGTATTGCTTCATGTGATTAGAATTTTTTTCTGGCAATTGGTTGAGAGGGAGCTTCTGCTTCCTGTTGCCCTGTTGCTCTCAAAGCTAAGAGGCAACTTAAAGCTGATAAGTTTATAATGTCTATGTCATAATATATTGCTTCATGTGATCGCCTCTCTTTGTTTTGTTTATTGCCAGTGATTCCCTTCACCCACCCGTCATATGAGTAAATTAACTGAACGCAATTTACATTGTTGATATTGTTCCCTGTAAGAAAAAAAATCACAGAGCACTCTATACCTTGTTTCATTTTTATTTACAGCACCAACAATCAAGGGTCTTTCTGTAAATAAATAAATTTATAAAAAAGTTATGTGTGAAGAAATTTTCGCCCTGTTCTTGCGAAATGTAATTTGTATTTGCTTTAAAAACTTCAACATTTATTAAAGATTTGATTTCTCCTTTCTGGCAGTTAAATACTCACTTGAATTTTTATGTTTCAGATTTATTTTGGAGCTTCAGTTGGGAAATATTACATGGCATTCAATTTTTTGGGAATACCATGTTTCACAGGGATGTCTTATTTGTTTAAAAAGTCACTATTGGAAGAATTAAACGGCCTCAGTTGGTATGGGCGATATTTAGCAGAGGATTTTTTCCTGGGAAAAGCTATACATGAAAAGTAAGTACTATATGTAGTTATAATGATATAGTTATAATGATGTAGAAAAACTGAAACTTCATTTTGTTTGCTAAGAAAAAAAAATCAAGCATAGTCCTCCTCTTATTATAGAGGACTATGAAACAGAAAAACACACTTTTTATCGATGCATTGTTGTAGGTAATTAATATTGCAGTACATGGCCAGCATGTCATAGCAGGTTTTCTCTTGGTTTTTCACCTTTATTAATAAAATACAGATTGAAATGAAGAATCTGTCAGCATATAAGTGAAATAGCCTTAAGTATGATTTTCTGTTTTAAAAATGTCCATTTTAAATTTTAGGGGCTTCCGTCTGGTGTTGTCCACATATCCAGCTCAACAAAATGTATCAGGCCTCACCTTACATGCCTATAAAGATAGAATGGTCAGGTAGGTTGACCCCTTTCATTAAGTTCTATGGTTTGGGGCAGTTTATTCAGATCATAGCAATGCTGCCTTAATGTCTATTGGAGGAAGATTCATTTTCCAGAGTAGGATACATAATTTATGCTGAACACACGAATTTACCAAACGTGAAATGCTACACAAAGAATCAATTTTAAAATAATCAATTCTGAATCCACAAAGATAAAAAGAAAACAGAAAGCAAGATTTGTTTTCATCTACTTAAAGCAGTCAATTTTGAAATTAGCCAGTTTTGTCTTCATACCTCTTACAAAATTATATATTGATTTTTGGCTATTATATGTAGCAAGAAAATAAAAAAATCTCTCTGGTGTTAAACACCAAGCCTGTTTCATGAATCTGTAATAATTTCATGGGAATGGGTGGTTGGCGGAAGTATCTGTTGCCCTGGTGCTTTCAGAGCGAACGAGGAACTGGAAGCTGATCTGTTTGTGATGTATTTTCATGTATTTGTCCCATCATGTCTTTCTTTGTTGCCAGGGGGGGTCCTTCACCCATTGGGCTGGCAAGTACGTTCTTAAATCAAAATCAATCAAGCAGACACGTTGATGAAAAAAACTGAAAATGTTAAATATCCTAATTTTGTGTTTTCTTACAGGTGGTTGAGACTGCGGTTGAACATGTTGACTATAGTGAGTGGTATTGTAGAGCCCCTGTCTGATTGTTTTCCCCTCGGTGTAATGGCCAGTCTGTCTATATATCATTTCTTTGGAATCAATCCGTATTACTTCTTTGCGGGCCATGTCACAGGTTGGATTGTCTTGGATTATTTACATCTATCTAATGTTCAGGTGAGAGCATCTACACAATATTTTTTTGGACCAAAGATTCTGTCGCCTTGTAACAAAAACTGTTTTAAAATAAAATTTGGTCCTGTTTAACTATACCCAATTTGAGAAAATGAATTTTCCATTATTATGAACATTATTCACATCTTTGTGGTTGTGTTAGTGTCAATTATTGTTGGAATACACCGCGGTTATATAAGTGAAATACCCTCTAGTACTGCGTAAAACCAACCAATCAATCAAACAATCAATCAAACTAATTTTAGATGAAAGAACTTTAATATTAAAGTTTTCATATTTCAGTGCTATTTTTTTTTTTTTATTCAATGTTATATTTCTTATTTTTCAGCCTGGAAATTTGCCATTTTCCAAACCATGGTTTGTGGTGGGTTGGTTTGTTCGGGAGCTTATGAACCATTATGTGTTCTTTGAGGCTTTGCTGAATCCAAGGAGAGTAAAATGGGGCAAGCGAACGTACAAAGTTTCTCTAGGGGGACATGCAGAGATTGTGAGAGAAAAAAGTTCTTTACCCTTATAATAAACTCACAATTGTAAGGGTTGCGGAATAATGAGATTTTAAAAGGACTTACTTCTGACAGAAATGTGTGTTCATGAAATGAAGAAAAGTGTGAGGTGTGCACAGTATGATATTAGTCACTTAAATAATAAACACACGGAGTGATCAAGATGGAAGGCTGCATTGCTACCAGGTTGAGATTTTATAAAGACTGACTGCCACAAGAACTTTGTCAGACTTATATTTGAATAATCTGTAGTGAGTGATGTTTCTAATATGCCAGGTTTTAATGACTTAACTGTTTGATCAGACTGACGACAAACTCATTAACACTGAGTACACTGTGATCAGAATGTGACAAACTCATTAATACTGAGTACACTGTGAGCAGAATGTGACAAACTCATTAATACTGAGTACACTGTGTGATCCTAATTGTGACAAACTCATTAATACTGAGTACACTGTGAGCAGAATGTGACACTCATTAATGCTGAGTAGATTCTGTGATCAGAATTTGACAAACGCATTAAAACTGGGTACATTATTTGCAGAATGTGACAAACACATTAATACTGAGTACACTGTGAGCAGAATGTGACAAACACATTAATATTGATTACGCTGTGAGCAGAATGTGACAAACTAAGTAATAAGGAGTACACTTTGAGCAGAATGTGACCAACTCATTGATAATCAGTACACTCTGTGATCAGAATTGTGACAAACTAAGTAATAAGGAGTACACTTTGAGCAGAATGTGACCAACTCATTGATAATGAGTACACTCTGTGATCAGAATTGTGACAAGCTCAGTAATAAGGAGTACACTTGGAGCAGAATGTGACCAACTCATTAATAATGAGTACACTCTGTGATCAGAATTGTGACAAACTCATTAATACTGAGTACATTCTGTAATCAGAATTGTTACCAACTTAGTAATAATGAGTACACTGTGTGACCAGAATTGTGACAAATTCAGTAATACTGAGTACATTCTGTGTTCAGAATTGTGACCAACTCATTAATACTAAGTACATTCTTTGATCAGAATTGTGATAAACTCATTAATACTGAGTACACTGTGATCATCATAGTGGCACACTTAGTAATAATGAGTACACTGTGATCAGAATTGTGACAAACTCCGTAATAAGGAGTAAATTCTGTGATTAGAATTGTGAGTATATACTTATGTACAATCTGTGATCAAGGGGGTTAAAGCTGGAAATACTGTCCAATTTAGTCTGGGATCAAATGAAATATTTTGTAATTCTTAAGATCTCTTGCTCTGAGCTTGTGACACTATTTTAACCACATTCCAGAAAAGGACCATTATATTTTCACATCATGATTTTTTTCCATCCAGGCTCCATCAAGTGCAAGGGTGAGCTAAATAAAATGTTAACCCTTCCTACCAAGACGTCCATTAGTTTCAATAACCTTTGTGATGTGATAGACTTTTAATATAGAAGGTTAGACATAGCTGACAGTGTAGAATAATTTGCACATTTTTTCTACATTCCTCAGGGATAAATCTTCTTTAGATTATTTTAGAATAAAAATGTATTGCTGTTGGCATGAATATAGTGAGTGGAGAGTTCTTCAGGTTTGTTATACATTGAGTTAAATAGGTTCTGTATATGTACATTTGAGAATTACCAATGCTCGGTAGAGAACAGGTGAGAGATTACGGCAGAGATTGTCCAACAAAAAGAGCGAACTACCGATAGGTGTTGTGTCGAAGGGTATAAATTACCTTGAGGGTGTTTGAAATTTGTTTTGTTGCCCTGGTGTACGGGCAACATCAGATATCTTATGGTTGTCCTATCTGGTTATTGTTTATTGCTGATGTCATTTTGAATGGTTTCTTATCTTTTGGTCTGACTGCTGTCATGTGAGTGAAGTCCTGGCATTTAACTTCAGTGATACGGGCAAATGGTCACCTTGAGTTTGAGATAAAGACAAGCATTATATCCAGTTGCAGGATAAAGAAACGCAAAATCTATTTTGTTGGGTCACAATAAAGTCCAGATTAATACATTACTTTCCAGAACTTCTAAGACAATAATTATGTTCATCAATTTGGCACAAATTAGCTTTCACATAGGGTTGTTGCATTGAGTTGTTAAGTCCTACTTTTTTGGGCTAAGTTGTGAACTAAACATTCACACTGCAGTTACCCCTATAGATGAGTTGGGAACTCTTACCCTTGAGAATGAGTTTGTAAACACTTACCCCTGCGGTGAGTTATGAAGTCTTATTCTTTGAAGATGGGTTACCCTGAATGATGAGTTATAAAATCATACCCTGAATAACGAGGTGAACTCTTACCTTTAAGGACGAATTATGAATTCTTACCCTGAATGTTGAGTTGTGAAATCATACCCTGAATGATGAATTGTGAACTCATAGACTCAATGATGAGTTGTGAACTCTTACCCTCACTAAAGGCCTCAGTGATGAGTTTTAAATTTCTACCAGTAAGGATGAGTTGTAAATATATATTTAGATGCTGTGACAGTCTTTTTCTTTCCTGTCAATAACTGAGTCTAGGTGTGCAAGGATAAAGGCTTTTTCTTAAAATGTTGACTGCTGCTGTATTATTTCAAATTCACATAGTGGTAAAATGCTTATTTTCATTCATTGCATCACTTGTGATGTTAAGGTTTGAGCCTATGCACACAAGTTACATGTATTCAATCAGTTATTTATACACCTGAATTGATATAACAAATATAAAGACCTTTTATACCAACATATTATCATAGCAACATTAATGTGATAATCTTGTGAACATTTCATCTCTGATCTCATTTATATCATTTGATTTTAACGTTATTATACACCCTGTCCTTGCAGCCATCTGCAAAAAAGCATCAAAATTCCGAGCTGATATTTGTTCAATTACATATTACAATTTGATGTCAAGAATAGTACATAAATTTTGTGCAAATTATCATCCAAAGGTGTATGTCAAGGCTTCTGTTTGTGGCCAGAATCTTTTAATTTCTGTTAAAAAAAAATTTTAGTCATTGAGATCTGATATCTTGATGTAAGCTAATCGTTTTCTAAAGCGCATTTCAATGTTTGGTTAAAATTATTTTTTATGGTATTTTTTTTGTATTTTACCTTCATGGATGTGTCTGACATTACAAGCCCTGAAGTTGTTAAAATGATCATATATATTATACAACCTACTTTGATAAAACATTTCAGCAATATCCATCATTCCATATCATTTTTCATAGAAGCATTAACACTTCACAACATTTCGTTTAACTCTGAAATATTTATTGCGACATCCTTTTTATATCATTTATTCCATTTTTTTTTTTTTTTTTTTCTTTATTTTTTTTACTTATTATTAGCTGTAAATTAGTAGGGAAGTACTATCGTTTATGTATTTATTATTTTATCATTATATCTTATTATAAATATGTTGTGAGAACACTGTTGCCTTAGATAACATATTCAGATCATCGTTAATTGTATATTTAATAATTTATTTGTAAAAAATTAATATAGAGTGTTTGATTTTTCTTGCTTAAAATTGTAATTGAAAATTAAAACACTGCGTTTCACATTTAAAACAATTGAAGCGGATAGATTTTATGTTATATTCAAATACTCCATGTGGCAGCAGATTTTCACACGATATTTTTTAAAAATTTAAAATGAATTGTGCAAATTTCATCATTCTGCTTTCCCTTCATCTTTCTTTTATTGCATGTATACATTTTCCATGTTAATGTTCTGCCTGTTTATTATAAGGCTTGAAAATGAAAGTAAACCAATTGTGCATCATTGACATGGCTGATATTTTTTTATTTTAATAAGATACAAAATTCTCAACTTATTGTAATCACCACTCGTGCCATGGAAGGGGGCATCAGATGGTTCCATAGTCCTTGCTTATATATTGTTGTTGTTGTAAATGTGTGTTCAGTGAGAAACCCAAGAAAATTCTGCTTCTCTTTCTTACCTCAAAAACTAGAGAGTTGTGAAAAGGTAGTTAATTAATGTTCTGAGCTTGTTGAAACAGTCCTGGGACAAAGTGAGCCTAGCTTATGTTGAACCTCACTGTCATGACAACACTAGGTCTTCAACACTGATTGTCATGGTATTAATGTTTTACACAAGCTATTATGTGAAAATGGTTCCGGATTAAAAGAGGACTTAGGTTGTACTGACTTTTTGTACATAAAAAAGTACAAAAATAAAGGCCTAAGAAACATTAAACAACATTGCCATTGTAAATGATAATGTGATATCATAATAACAGTTTAATAAGAGCTAAGATGTGTAGGCCCTGTGAGGGAGCGGGTGGGCCATGGCGCAGCAGAATACTCCCTCGGCTTCCTCGGTCGATCGTTAGAGGGGAGAACAGAGGTTGCTTTCTGTTGCCCTGGTGTTCGCAGAGCTAAAGGGTAACGGGGAGCAGATTTGTTTGTGATGTTTGTTTCCGTCGTCATATAAGTGAAATACCCTTGAGTACGACATTAAACAAACAAACAAACAAACTAAGATATGTAGTGATTTTTCATAAAATTATATTCATTCCTGATGTTATTTTCTGTAATAAATGTGCTCTTCATCTGTTTTGTGAAGCGTTTGTATCAGGTCTTGTGATTGTCCTATCTTGTCCTTGTTTGTTGCCAGTAGATGCACAAGGGTTCATTCATCCATTGGACCGGCACATCGTCATTTGAGTGAAATAATATTAAAACATTAAACTATACAAACAGTACCTTTTCAATGAATAAGCACTGCAAAACAAAAAAAACAAACAAAAATTTATATTTGCATGGTTGTGACAAGAACTGCTGTCAATTAAGCAAAAATATATATATATTTAATTAAAATATGATATATACATACATAAATTTATATACAGACAGTAGGCATTCAGTTGTTTTCTTTGATATATTTACTATAACCTACTGTGAATACATGTATCATGTTTACACATATTTTCAGATTGCATAATCACAAAGAATTGCAAAAGTTTTTAAATATTTTATATTTTTGTACGTACAAAATCTCATCAATTATTCTAGGGATTATAAAACATCTTGCACAGTTCACTTTATAGGCTTGTTTGTGCATTGTATGTGTCAGTAAACTTCTAACAACAAATTGGGTGTAACATGTGTAGCATTTGTTTTTGCCTTCTTAAAGCTACATGGTATGGTATTAACAGTTATATATCCACAGGTAAAACCTGTATTAAACAGACAGAGGGTTAATTTACTGGGAAAAATAATTTCTTGCAGAAAATTACAATTTTACACAGGGACCTAAATAAATATGTACTTACAGTTGAAGTAGTATCCTATGGAAGGACAAATGGAGGCTGGGCAGTTGAGAGAAAGCTCAGAATGGTTTCCTTCACTCATTGGGATGGCACACTGTCATATGAGTGAAATAACCTTAAGTACAACATAAAACTCTAACATACAGACAAATGGAGGATAAATCTCTTCCTCAACTAAATAGTATCCGAGGAACAATATTTCTTGCATGTACATTGTAGTTGATCTAAAAGCTCATAAACCTTGGTTGGAAATATTCATCAACTCCAGACAAACTCTACTTATTAGGCTATGCAGACTTCACATGCCAAGTTACTTATTTTTGAAAATAAGTAAAATAGGCTTTATTTTTTTCTGCACAAAACATGCTAACTTTCTGTTGATATCTTGAACTTTTGCTTTCACAGATATTTTTTTCTTTGACATTTTCAATTTGCATTTTTAATTTCATTTTTTATTGTGGAATATAAGTAGTCACAACGGCTTTGGTATGCATTATCAATACTTAATTACCAATAACACGCCTTTTGTCATTGCTGAAGTGAATCAAATTTTAGTTTGCTGTGCTCAATCTTGAATCATTACAAAAAATTAGAAATAAACACAAAATTTCTTGAAACACAGAAGTCAAGGATTTTATGAAACAAAAAGTTTTTTTAGCGCATTCAGTTATATTTTCTGTACCAAGCTAACATACCTGCAGTTTCAATTAAAAATCTTGAGTAATCTTCACCATTAATTCATAAGTGCTGGTTAGGATTATCTGATAAACATTTCGTTATTTATTTATATATTGAAGCATTTGTTTTATTAATAGAAAAAATGAGTTTTTTTAATACTTTGTATTTTGTTTCGATTTCTGGGTAGTCTAACTTTTAAAAAAATATATATTTTGCTTCAGAGTATCCAGTGATGTTATCAATCACATCTTTATCAAGAGAATTATTGAAAGGGATATCTGTTTTAATTCAAGATAAAATATTTATTTTGATGTTTTATCCATTTGTTATTTATTTTGTTGTTTGTAATTTGAATGGGCCATCTATTTATTGAACATGCAAAGTTGAACTCTAAAGTTTATACAAGTAATGTTTATCAGTGTGTGTCATCACCATTATATTTAATGGCTTTGTACTGACTTTCATTTTTCGTTGGCCATAGTTCGTTTTTGTGTTTGGTTAGAATGATGTCAATACCCAATGCTGATCTCCTTGTATAACACATGTGTGCCATTTTGTGCACATAAAGGACCCAAACTACAATAGAGGAAATGTAAATCAAGTGGAAACATTGTCATCAGCTTAGTTATAATTTAAATGTTCAATTTTTGTAAAAAAAAAAGAAAAATTCAGAGAAGACTTAAAAATTATCTTGTCATGACAAAAATGTTTGTATGACTCCTTATGATGAATATTATTTTCAATATTGTAAATCTGCGGGCCTCATGCCCATTAATATTTGGTTTTAAACACAAATGCGCTGGTTTGTTTGTTTGTTTTTATGTATTTATGTACGTCTGGTATGTATGTATGTTTCATTCCCTTAAAAACATGAGTTTGAAATGAATGATTTTTGTATCTTTTAGAATGCGATTAATAACAGTATATAAACAGTATTTTCTTTATTTTAGGGAGACACTTTATTTGTTTGAACAGGTACAACCTGACTGTTCAAGCTATGAAAGTTTTATCTAAAAATAGTGGAAATACTATGAGTTTGAAACTCTGAAAATCTGTTTGAAATGTAGTTCCTTGTCAAGAATGGTAAATATACCATGGTGGGGAACTCACTGATTGTTACATGCATACAATTTGGCGGATGTTGGTGGGGTAGATGGATCAGCTAACTGTAATATGCAACTATCAAAGTAGATATCCCATTTCTTTGGAAGAATACTGTGCTTAGAGACAACTGTGCTTAGAAACAACTGTGATTGTTTAAGCTACTTGAAGGAATTGCCTGTAGTAGTCCTGAGATTCCCAGATCTTAGTGGCAACACAAATTTAGTGAGGTTTTCATTACAAACTGATTCCGCACTGATTCATGGGTGAAATAATCTTATTATTAGGCCTAAGGTGCCAATCCGAATTCCTAAAGTCTAAAAAGATTATGTTCAAAAATATAATGTAAAGACTGGTCACTCTCCCCTGCAAACTACACTGCAATATAGCCCTGTTGGATTGGAATCTGAAGTTACAGGATGTTAAACTGTCGTTTGAAAGTTGCAATAATTCTCAACATTCGCCATGTGATATTTGATTTTGTTCATGTTTATATTTTGTTTACATTTCATATGATGTACATATTATTCTACACTTGCAATTTGAATGACAGAATCTGTATAGTTAAGAGTTCTTTGTTTTAAGTGTATCATAAATAAAATTGTTTATTATGTCACCATATATTAATTAAAGTTGTTATGTAAATCTAGCTATTGTATAGTGAAGCCTATATGTATAAATCTGTGTTACAGAAATAAAACATTGTCATTTTATTAGAACGATCTGGTATTTGTTGATTATTAAGTTCTGATTCTTAATTCATAAGCAGAGGGCCAAAGGCTTTGGGTTAATGTTTAGCACTTCGTCTTACTGATCCTCATTCTATCTACCGCTCCCATGTTCAGCTGAAATAATCAGTCATAATAATTGACAGTCTTCTGAGCTGGTTTGCTCTTGTAACAGAAACTTCTGGTCATCGATTTTGCAACCATCTCTATCACAGCTTTGCTGAAGTGTAGTATTTTAGTGTTGAAGTCAACTGACAAATATCGCAAAGTATCCCTTGCATTGACTTTGGTGTCCAGGATTTGTCTTTTATTATCTAACAGATATTGGTGATACTCTGGGTGGTATCTACTAAGAGCCATTGGGCTTTGTGGGCTTTCATATGAGTGAAATTACCATAAAAACCCAATCAAACTAAACAAGCCATAAAACTATATTCAATTTCACTGGTGGCTTGGGACAGACAGGGAGTTTCCAGTTGCCCTAGCGCTCTTAATTCTTAAATGAAACAAGGTAGTGATCTTTTTGTGATATATTTGTTTGTTACCAGTGGTGCTGAGTGAGGTTTCTTCTCCACTGGGCTAGCACACTGCCATATGACTGGAATAGTGTTAAGTATGGCATTAAATTAAATCCCCCCCAAAAAAAATCATTAATGGTAGAACCATGATAAGATCTAAATATCATTTTACCTTCCTCATTTTCACCTGTCCTTTATTATATTTTGGGTATTTGGTACCTGGGTTAAGAAGGATAATCCTAAATGTTAAACTTATATTACCAATTCCTCAACTGACATGCCCATTTCTCAACTGAGTGACCTCATTCCCCAACTGACATGCCCATTCCTCAACTGAGTGACCTCATTCCCTAACTGACAAACCAATTTCCCAACTGACAAGCCCATTTCCCAACAGAAAGACCTCATTACCCAACTGTCAAACCTATTTCCCGACCAAGAGACCACTTTCCCATCTGACAATCCCATTCCCCACCTGAGAAACCGCACACCCTAAAAGAGAGGCCTTATTCTCAAAGTGAGAGATCTCACTGTCAAATAGATTTACATACCTCACTGATTAGCATTCTAACTTATCAGGCATTTTCTCACTGTATGTTGACAAGCACATGTTCTCCAGCTAACTGACTGCTATATTGCCATAAGTGAAATAACCTGAAGTATGACATAAATAAACTTTAAAATCTGCAAAAGTTAACAAATTTCGACTACTGGTTTTATGATTGCACAAAGGCTAGATTATTAAATTAAATATGGTGAATGTTATTTTGTTTTATGAGAGATCGTCCATTCCAGAAAAGGATTGAATCTGTCTGAGGAAAGAAAAATCTATCAGGATTGCTTATGCTATATAATGACAGAGTCTGGATCTAAATAAATCAGATATATGTTGTAAGAGGCCAGGGATAGCGGTTGAGATAGGCGAACGAATGGCTAAGACGACGGATTTAGCCGTATAGATAGCCTTATAACAAAGATCTACATTATATTCAAATTATTGAAGGCCTCTACCGCGTTTTATCTATCTCATTAATATTTTAATGCATAATTTTAAAACAATGTTTTAAATGGCAGTTTTAACTCTGAAATTTGAGTGACCTCGGCATAACAGATTTTGCTCACACGTTTGTTAATGACTGTCAGTAGGAGTCATACTGGGGGCGTGAGTTTTTTGTATAAACCCCTCAAACATTTGTTCTCAATGTCTACTGTTCAGTTCAAATACACACCCCCAATGGCCAGGCAATTGATTTGCTGGCCTTTCACTAATTATTACCACAAACCAATTACCCAAATAATCTTGCATTATCAAGATTATGAAAAGATAGTTTCAGAAAGGCAAAAAAAAAAAGTCAAAATTTTACCGCTGACTAGCAGTAGAGTCCGTAAAAGGATACCTTAAACATTGTGCTAACCACTTAAACCTAGCACAATGTATAGGGCTAATTCCTCTGTCTTAGCCCTACATCCCGCCTATCTAAACCCATGGTGAAAGTTGAACATCGAAAGGCCGCTATGGCCGGCCTCAAAAAAACTATTTTTGATTTTTCTTTGATTTTTTCTAGATACACTGAAATCGTTGATTAGTATTTTACCTACTTGCAATATTCCTTTTTTGACGGTTTTCAATCTTATTATTGCAATAGGAGATCACTTATACATGTCAACTCGGGCGAGAAACTCAGATAAAACTTTATTTAAACATCAGAAAGGAAAGAATGAATTTGATTACTGGGATTTTACTATCCAAAAAAAAAAGGCAGGATGTAGGGCTAAGATGGAGGAAATAGCCCTATTCATTGTGCTAACTTAAACCTTGTTTATTGCTTTGGTTTTCTCTGCAATGTTTCCTCCGATTTGTTCATCTTATGATCACTGCCAATGTTATTAGTGATAATGATAATAATAAGTGAAATACCCTTGAGTACGACGTTAAATCCCAATCAAACAAACAAGCTGAATGAGTGTAAATATATTGAATTGACTGTGTAAAGCACAAACAGCTGTTTGACCCAGTTACATTCTCTAGTGTTTGGAGACAGAAAAGGTTGTACCGCCCGCGGAATTGTGGGTTAATGTTTAAAATGGCAGCGGTAAAGTGCTCGCTGCTTTTAAAGATGAACATTTCCGTGTTTTCGGAATTTTACAGACTTAATGAGTTTAAATCAAAGTAAAGGTACTTTTTGAAAACCATGGGAGTCGACAAGCCGGAGTACCAAGTGGTATTCCTTATAGATCTCTGGCAGAAAAGTTCAGAAGATAAAGGTGTCGAGCCCACGTCGATTTGTCTTAGTGTTTTTCGAATTTTGACTTATTTGTTGTCGAAGATACAAGAAAGAGGCGAAACCGACGAAAAAAGTGTAAACAGATCTCACCAAAAATTGAAATGGGGTTGTAAGTTTTTTAATTCGAGGGAACACAAAGGGAAAATAGAAAGAAGTCAGTTTAAAAGTTTCAAGCTAAAGCATTTTGAAGTTTTTGAAAAGGAAGTGGAGAAACGACTGCTGATAAAAAATAACGAAAAAGAAACCGACAATAAAAACAATACGAAAGAAGATGTGAGAAAACGTAGAGTATCACATGGATATAAACCAAAACCAAGTACACCTGCAGAAAATGTGGGCAAAGTTTTGTCAGAAGTGTTTGCCGATTTTCAGTGGGAGGGACCAGACCTCATGTCACCAGGCAGACCACATCGGCGAAAAGGACGACCAGCAAGATGGGGCAGATCAGGTGTCAACTCGACAAAAGATGACCTGACTACAGGACACCCAGTTTTAAGAAATCTGTTATTTGTTTTTAGCAATTGCCCATATGGTGAAGATGCATTAAAAGCATTTTGTGGGAAGAAATGTATTGACAGTGATGTATTTTTAGATTCCATCCTCTCCACATCTATGTTAGAAAAACTCAGAGGGAGTCTGCGATTGGATCTTTTGTGGGTTGACACTAGTAGATGTGGAAGTGAACAGGTACGTACAAGTAATAATGAAATCCTATCATACAAACGATCCCTGCCATGCCCGTCCGCATCAACAGTATTGTAGACCCATGTATCTGTCAAATTCAGCTGCCCCCTGTTTAAGGGCAGTTTTTTTCAAAGAGTAACAGTGCTGTCTTTACTGAGCTGTAGATAAATGTTAACTTTCTAACATTATGAAAAACTTTACATCTTGTTTGTGCTTGTGGTAATTATTGTTGGAATACACTGGGGTCATATAAGTTAAATAGCTTTAAGCCAACACCAATCATTCAATCAATCAAATCCTGTGTGTACTCAATGCAATTGCTTGTTTGTTTGTTTGATTGGTGTTTAACGTCGTACTCAAGGGTATTTCACTTATATGACGACTGACAGAAATACAGGACATCACAAACAAATCTGCT
>JARFOD010102814.1:0-16306 GCA_031763545.1 Mopalia muscosa
AGGGGAATGGTACCCCATTGATTTTTACAGGGTTGGTGTGCCCTACAATCTACTATGGTTATGGCAATGGTAGCCATTCATTAAAACAGGGGAATGGTACCCCATTGATTGTTACAGGGTCGGTGTGCCCTACAATCCACTATAGTTATGACAATGGTAGCCATTCATTAAAACAGGGGAATGGTATCCCATTGATTGTTATAGGGTTGGTGTGCCCTATAATCTACTTTGGTTTATGGCAATGATGCCCATAATTTAATTTGATCTTACAGGGTAATACACCAGCAAGATGCAAACTGGTCGTGCATATAATCGTCAGTTAATAACAGACATCAACATTCTGTGTATTAATACATGCTATTGGTATGTTTCAGTCTTAGCTCTTTAGTTTGTTAGCATGCCAAAACGAAGACAAACCCGTAAGCAGCCCACCAGTGAGCCGGTTGGATCAACCCCTAAACTGCGCAAGTCATATAGGACATGCAAATGTCCCGATACTGCAACCATTGTGGCAGAGGTATTACAGGCCTTACGCACTTCTACATCTGAAGTGGTTGACCATCCTCCCACTGTTGCTGACAGTCTGCATCATGTCCCGAATGAGCCAGATGTTAATTCTATGGTTGGCCCGATTGTGGTGGATAGTGTGACAGCCGTCACACAGGGTGAGCATATACCTCCTCCCCCGAGTTGCGAAATGAATTTGTCCCTAGTGTCTTCCACCTTACCTCTAGGGTACAATGTTGACGTTAAAATAAGAAACAAAATATATGTCAATGAGTTTGTTAATCTTGCTCATTTGCTGTATCCTCAAGATGAAAACTGAAACTTTGTTAAAGTTTTGTCTTCACGTGTACTGGATTAACGACAGTTACACCATTCTTGTTTTAAACCAACTGAACGCGATTTAGACAAATCTTGCATCACTTCTCAATGGTTTGAATTACAAACTTTATATGAATAATAGCCAGCACAGCGTCCAGTTTATACCATTGTCTGCATGGCTTCAGCGAACAGATATAAATTATACCCTCTTTAACAGCCATGCACCGTATCCGAAGGAGCGGTAGGTAAACATAAATCAGTCTGGTTATCGTACAAACGAAAAGAAGGTGCTGACGGAAATAAAACGCAAGTAGTAAATAAGACACATTGTACAAGTGTCAAAACTTACCAAATTAACGAAACAACCGAAGCTCCGGGTATATGCCTAATATATCCATTCCACAACAGCTAGTACAGTCTACGATTGACTCTTTGTTAGATAATATCTTACTATATGGTGATTCTTTTGTCATTGCTCGTCGTAGACTGAATTATCCCCGGGGATGATTTAAATGGGCCATTCATAGCTAATTTTACACTATAAAAACATCAGTATGTCCAATTATATAGATACATGCATGTTTAAATAACCCCGAAACAAAGATAAATAAGCGGTTTGGTTCAATGTGTCGGTCTGGAGGTTTAAACGGGCGATAAACAGGATTTAGTAAACATTGATAGAAACCATTTCTTATTGAATTATTTGTCTTCTTACCATGCATCATAAATTTGAATAATTAATCGTCAGCGTTTCAAGCCCAATATTGTCAGTTTTGTAGGAAACTAAATTTAGAACTTCATCGTAAAGCTATTCCACTGATCTAACCTAATTTTGTATAGTTTATTTATTCTTATTGAAATGTGCTCACCTGTTTATTGACAAGAAGGTATTCATTATTATTATATATAAGTTGAACAGCAATTTGTATTCCTTAATTCATTCAATCTGCAGTAACTGTTATGATCGTATAGGATTATACATATACCAGCATGTATTTGGGAAATATGAACTGGAAACTGTGTTTTCTAACAACATCCAAGGTTAAGTCATTATAAATAAAACAAACAATTTATCATGTTTTCGAGGGCGTCTTTCCAGACTCAAAACGTAAATATTTAAAATTATTCTACAGTTATTAATGACAAATGCTGTTGAATGGCCACACTTGGAATTCCGATAACAAGATGTTCTTATCGTTTACTTAACCTTTGACTGTACACAAGGGTGTTGTTTAACATTATAGTCACGACAAAGTGAAATAAAATAGTTGTATCCGTCATGTATCCACTTGTCATATACTGCTACAATATTTTTGTCCCACGACGCAAAGCGGTAGATATATTTTTTTGTTTAATTTAAAAACTTTTTGGGGGGCTCATTTCGTACATTATCTTATAGACAGTGGTCAATACAGCGCATGTGCACTAATTTCTGCCTCTGATATCATTAGACTAGTATCTTTTCGCTAAGCGTTAGCGTGTTATATATAACAAATGAGGTATAATTAAAGTCAACCAGAGGTATAACAGACCTAAGCAATGAATAAATGTGATAAATTACACCACGCAAAACCGACAAAGGTGCTAAATTTAACTTTCATCACAACCCCCTGTCTGCTCACATAATTATATACACCGGCAATCCTTTAATTTAGCAGATTGTCAGTTATATTATTAGTCCGTGTACAGATAAACGAGACAATGCGGTATTAATTTGTTTTTAACATTTTCAGATCCCTTCAGTTTTTATTCGTTATCATTCATACTTTATGCAATGAAATATGAACTTAAACACATGGGAAATCTTTCTGGAAACGATGGCAGAAATTTTTCACAACGAGAAAACAAAAAATTATTCTTAAAGACCTCGTGTTTAAAATAAAGTATAGTTTACGGATGATTATGGCTTAAAACTGCCAAACATTTTGATTCTAGCTGTCCCCATCATATACTGAACATACTCTATGTTATCTCAGCTGACAGAGGCTGGGCTGGGGAGCATCTCTCTGTAACATAGATACTCCATATCATCTTCTTCATATAAACATTGTATAACATCCACTCCCACAGAGCTCCATTAAGCTCTGAGGTATGATTTATCTGAGGAAACAATTGTAAAGAACAGATAAACATTAACCAAAATAAAGACTTATGGTAACATACAATGTATCTTACTCTAAAAAAATCCAAACATATTTAGTTTTAAATAAATTTAATTTCATGACATGATATTAAGTCCCACCGATTTTTGTAAGTCCCCATTGTCAGTTAGCTTACATAAGAGATATTGCACATCAGAAAGCTGCTGCCTCAAACTGACTTCCATCGTTGATAACATAACACTCAATCATTTACCGAAAGAGATGCAAACGTGATAAGGCGGCTGGTAGAACTCCTTATCTATGCAAATACTATGTTTGCAGTGTTTTAAAAAATATATCCAGCTTCTTAAAACACCAGGAAAGTGGCATCCTGTCTGCTTATCTGCTTTAAGCATTTGTGGCTTCTTTTAGTAGACTGGATGAAGAGGTACTGATATAGCAGATTTCTGTTAAACCCACAGTAAAATTGCTTGCTACATGTATGTTGTTGAATTGGAGCATATCAACAAGTCTGAAAAAAATGCTTTATTCGGTCAGCAGGTGGCGCCATTAGTCTGCAATATAACATTTACGTTGTGAACTGTCAAGCCATATTTCAGGCCTACATCGGCATAAACAGCAGCTTGTGTACTGCATAATATTGCCCACTGTTAGTATACTGAATACTTAAACACATTCAAACACCTTTTGTTAGATGACCATTTAATGTATTTGTCCATCACGTTTACAATAGTTTAAGATAAATCCTGTCTGAGTCTGCCAATCGTCTGGCAGAATAATACAGGACTACTGAGAAATTCTAAATCAGAAATCAGCTGAAGAAAAAGACTTCACGCTGTCACTTGACTAAAAGGTTGAACGCATGTTATGGTGAATTGAGATTTATATTGGTAAGCACAGGTGTTCAAAAAACGTCAAAAAACAAGGCTGGCTAAATACTAATCACAGGCAATAACATAAAATCGTTTTCCAAGGTCATTGATACATGTACAGCATGTGTTTTGTTCCCCCTTCTTCGGTGAAAACTTAACAGTTAGAACAAAATATATTAAATTAACATCACCACGTAGACGGTGGAATTGAAGGATTTTCTCAAAGAAACTATGGAATGATGACTGACGCAGAATAGATAGAAAACCGCTGAAAACTTGTCTTAGTCATACCAAAATGGGATTTGAATAACAGGCGAGACACACAGTGTCCAATCTTCCAGAGGCAAAACCAAAAGATTTTCACGTCGGGACTCACATCGTTTGGAGAAGTAGGCAATGTCCAGCGAGGCCGTATTATAGTGGCACGTGAGAAATGAAGAGACTTGACCGCTGGTACATCACCAGCTCCGATATTGCCGTCACTTACTTGTCCAAATCACAACATTCACCTGACTTACAGTGTGTGAGCTGTGTTTATTATCTTATTCGCAGTTTATTTAAAACATTTTACGTGATTAAACTTAATAAATAACCCCAAAAACAACATTTAATGGGATTGGTTAGATGAGACATTTCCGATGGTATCTCAGGTAATGTCTATATAACATAAATGAATGTATGCTAGCTGTCGTTCCCTCTGTGAAAAACACTTGTCTAAAATCCAAAGGTTAGTTTTTTGCCTCGATTTAAAACCTCGGTAAATCTATTGATATAAACAAAATGAATCATTGGAAATGATTGAAATATTTTATTAATGGTTTTAATTCCCATCAACTGTCATCAACTGTCATATGACTTTCGACTATATCTGTTTCTATAACTCCAAAAGTAAAATAAATAGTGCTCGCTCCATCTTTCTGGGAACAAGTGCCTATATTTGTGCTGCTGCTATTGTAGGCTATTATCTTTCTGTTAGCGACAGGGTTATATAAATTAATCAGTTGTTATGCATTGTTAATAAGATAATTTAACTGATAATACGTAACGAAAATTTTTATAAACGTTAACACTTTCAATAAAATAAAATTTGGTTTGCACCAGCGGGATTTGAACTCTGACCTCTGCCCGTGCTCTTACCATCTTGATTAAAGAGACAAAGGCTGCGAACAATTGTGAGTAATATCTAGATCAAAAAGATGTGTCCCTCTTCGTTTATTTAAAATATATATATGGCAGAATCAGGCTTTCGGATTTACTCAAGCAAAAACCAATTGTGTCAAAAAGATGCTGATTTAGCGTCCCTGTGTCCGTGCTTTATGAATAGAGAAAATCGCTGTCTTCACTGGGTAAGACTTCGATACTCACTTTGCCGTGAACGTCTGTAGCTCAGTCGGTATAGAGTGTTGGGCCTGTAACCCAAAGGTCCCGGTTTGGTTCCCGGTGGAGGCAAGCAAACTTTTCTCTCTTCATTTATTTAAAATATATATATGCCAGAACCATATTTACTCAAGCAAAAACCAATTGTGAGCAATATCTAGATAAAAAAAGATGCTACTTTAGCGTCCCTGTGTCCGTGCTTTATGACGAGAGAAAATCGCCGTCTTTACTGGGTAAGAATTCGAGACTCACTCTGCCGTGATAATCTGTAGCTCAGTCGGTAGAGTGTTGAGCCTGTAACCCAAAGGTCCCTTGTTCGATTCCCGGTGGAGGCAAGCAAATTTTTCTCTCTTCATTTATTTAAAACAAAAGCAATCACACTGACACGGGGATGTAAATCAATTAAAATCGAAGAATTATCTTATGTTCAAGATAACTCCCAGAGACAAGTTTCTAAATAAACCTATAAAATAGTCTTAAAAATGTAGCTAACAAGATATTTAGACTGGGTTATGAATATATCTGCCTATATATAAGTATTTCAGAGATACAGGGATTAACGAATAAATATGTCTGTTTAAGAAAATGCGTCTGATACAGAGGGAAGTATCACCTTAACCAGTAGGTCCTTTGGGTGTTGTTTCTCTTATATGCTGTAATGGGTCTTTGTATACAATGGCGAGATGGGAACGTTTGTTTACTTCCAACACTTTATATGATGTGAATCCTCAGTACACCCAAAACTCGTGTACCTGAATAAATCTGCAGTTTAAACAGCCACATGATAAATCGATTTATGTGTCTCTATAATACAGATAATGTTGACGATTAAAGCTATAGGCCATAACAACTCAGAGTCAAACACAATATTTTGTTTTTGTATGGTAACATTTAAATTATTTACCCAAACAGAGCAGTCATCCGTATAAAACGACCCTAATCGGTTAACCTCTCAGACTACCGGCTTCTTCTCATTGATAACCATCGACTACAGGTTCACTTCCTATAACATGTTGAGCGCAATTGGTAGAAATCCGCTGGCACACACGACTCACTACTTCCAAAGTCAAAGTATGATATGTTGTTAATTAAGAATATCTTATGTCTTGATTGCAGATTCTCTTAACTGTATTGTCTGTGTATTTTTTAGGTCTTTGCTGGTCTCACTGAAACTTTGTTCATGCCTTTTCTTCACTTGTACTGGATTAACGACAGTTACACCATTCTTGCTTTAAACCCACTGAACGCGATGTAGACAAATCCTGCATCACTTCAGTAACTGTTATGATCGTATAGGATCATACATATACCACCAGCATGTATTTGGGAAATATGAACCGGAAACTGTGTTTTCTAACAACATCCAAGGTCAATTCAGTGTAAATAAAACAAACAATTTATCATGTTTTCGAGGGCGTCTTTCCAGACTCAAAATGTAAATATTTTATATTATTCTACAGTTATTAATGACAAATGTTGTTGAATGGCCGCACTTGGAATTCCGATAACAAGATATTCGTATCGGCTACTTAACCTTTGACTGTACACAAGGATGTTGTTTAACATTATAGTCACGACAAAGCGAAATAAAATAGCAATAAAATAGTTGTATCCGTCATGTAAACACTTGTCATACTGCTACAGTATTTCTGTACCACGACGCATAGCAGTAGATAAACTATTTTTAAATTTAAAAACACGTTTTGTCTCATTTCGTACGTTATCTTATGACAGTGATCTTACAGTAGCAAGTACTTCGGACGTACGTTTACATTTGTATTATTGTTGTCTGTGGCATTGAGATTGGGATACACGATCGATTACTTAGTGGAAACCTACTGATTGAACCCTATTACTTAGTATGATTGAACTGTTGTGGATGTGTTCTATATATGTGGACAATGTTTAGAGGTACAGATGGTCCTGGTTATGTGTGACCTTGGTATATATACATGTTCCCTACATGTATCTGCAGTCCTGATGGTTGTTCATAAATGTGATTTAGTGAAGAGTGAAGTCTTGATGTGTTAACCAATAAAAACACGTGTTCAGTTGGAAATATCGGTTTTTATTTAATTTCAATACTTAATCTCTAAATGGTTATAAAAGCGTCTATTACATTTTTCTATGCTACATATCATAAAATCTACGGTACATAAAACAATCAGACGGCAAGTATGGCCCCTTCAGCATTTACTTGTATCTACACAGTGGACGGGATTCCCTGCCAATAGTTGACAATATGGCGGTGGGAATCTTTGAAGAACTGTTTTTATTCTTTAACGGGATGTAGTTAATACATCAATATAAAGAAGGAGAAAATTAATAAAGTGCAATGTTATATTTGGGTTTGAGCCGATGTGAAGCCTTTCCAATTTGCTTGAGTTTTAAAGTCAGATCTTTAGAAAGGTACTTTTGAGTTTTTGTACCACAGTCATTGCTGATTTTACAGCATTATTGGTTCTACTTGTTTTACTGCAGACCAGCGACTTCACCTGCTGGACGACTCAATCATAGTTTTACTGGCCTCGTGTTGACATCCCGGTCTCCACAGCTCAGCGGTAATTATCTTAACGGTTAGTTTCCGAAATACATTCTACCTGCCTTGCTACCCAGAAAGCCAAACAGCTTTGCGACAACGTTTTAATTTTGTCGTGTTACGTTGATGACACGAAATTTTGTGGACTACTAGCTATGCTGCCACAACCTTAGAATACAACCACACGGCAACACAACAGAAACATAATAGCTGCTTAGTAATATTGTTGTTTCACCTTTGTTTTCACCACATTGTTATTACGCTGTACAAAAGGCTACCAATTCACAACTAAGTCACAATAAGTCAATTTGTATTGTTACAACGTTGAATTACAACGTTGTTCTGGGATGTTTTGACAACGTTATTATAACGTTGTATCAACTAGTACAAACTAACAAGCAAATTCCAGTGATATTTATGTTGCAGTAACGTTATTTGGTTACTGTACAACGTTACCAATGTTTAGCTGTTATACAACGTTGCAGATATGTAGTGTAGTTGCTGGGTAACTCAGTGCAAGCTGTAAAACTCTGTCCGACAAAGTCCGCTGATGTCCACATCCATGTAGCATACCAAAACTGATGCGTTAATAGTCAGTACGTCAAAACTGTCGCTGCGAAAACCTGTAGAAGTGATGCAGTCTACCTACAGTAGAAAAGTGCAAAAAACGCGGAAAAGTAGAAAACTTAGAAAAGTGAAAAACAGAGAAAAGTGAAAACCTTGTATGTCCCCTATGGGCCACTATGTATCAACTAGTACAAACTAACAAGCAAATTTCAGTGATATTTATGTTGCAGTAACGTTATTTGGTTACTGGTATAGAAGCTGCAACAGTCGATAGATGTGAGTTGTCTGATGAGGGAAGATATAGGTGTAAGCCAATGAAAGCTGTCAGGCCAAAGAAACTGTAGCAATCAAAAAGTTCAATTTTCCTAGGCACCAAGCTTGATAACAACCGTTGTATCAAAGCCATCTCACTAAAGCGGTTCAATTCTGTCCAATATAGAATATGTAATATTGAGGGAATCAAATCTGTCCAATATAGAAGATGCAATATTGAGGGAATCAAATCCGTTCAATATAGAAGATGTAATATTGAGGGAATCAATTTGTCCAATATAGAAGATGCAATATTGAGGGAATCAAATCCGTCCAATATAGAAGATGCAATATTCAGGGAATCAATTTGTCCAATATAGAAGATGCAATATTGAGGGAATCAAATCCGTCCAATATAGAAGATGTAATATTGAGTGAATCAAATCCGTCCAATATAGAAGATGCATTATTGAGGGAATCAATTCCGTCCAATATAGAAGATGCAATATTGAGGGAATCAATTTGTCCAATATAGCAGATGTAATATTGAGGGAGGTAAATATGTCCAATATAGAAGATGTTATATTGAGGGAGGTAAATATGTCCAATATAGAAGATGCAATATTGAGGAAATCAAATCTGTCCAATATAGAAAATGTAACATTGAGGGAATTAATTTGTCCAATATAGCAGATGTAATATTGAGGGAGTCAAATCTGTCCAATTTAGAAGATGTAATATTGAGGGAATCAAATCTGTCCAATATAGAAGATGTAATATCGAGGGAATCAAATTTGTCCAATATAGAAGATGTAATATTGAAGGAATCAAATCTGTCCAATATAGAAGTTGTAATATTGAAGGAATCAAATCTGTCCAATATAGAAGATGTAATATTGAGGGAGTCAAATCTGTCAAATATAGAAGATGTAATATTGAAGGAATCAAATCTGTCCAATATAGAAGAAGTAATAGTGAAGAAATCAAATCTGTCCAATATAGAAATAAGACAATTTCTGTACGGTAAAACAGTTTAAGAATTGTAGATGTACGAGTTGTGTAGCGTCTAAATGGTAAAATCACCACTAAATACACGATTGCGACTTAACGTAATTCTTGACGGTTTTACTCTTAATGCTTGCCTGAGAAGATTCATTTCACATAAGTTTAGGATCACATATAGTATTAGTTTATAGTCGTAGTATAGCTGTTTAGTAATACCAGCAGTGTAATATAGCGCTGTGTGTTTTGTAGTATCTGGTGGGTCTTTTGACGGCCACTGACATACTTAAACTTTTCTAATAACAAATACCTTCACACTCCTGTGCAAATGAGTTTTCTCAAAATAGATCGAGTACATTAAATTGCGATGGTGGCGAAAGATAAGTTACATCATAGCTTCCCTGACTTTTACTATCGTATGAAGACTATTAAATGAGCGAAGACTGTGAGCTTTGATAATGTACAGAGCATAAGTAAGATCCATATGCCTTTATAAAAGATATCGTTTCCCTCTCTTCAGCCTCCCTGGCTGCAACTGAACCTTCAAATGTCAAATATACCGCAGCTTGAATGTGATCTAGGTTCGAACTGAATCAATTTGGATGATACAGAGTGTAAAGGTTAGAGGGGTTTGGTTAAGTCCATTTTCTATCAGTTGATAAATGAACTATTGGGGACAACATGTGGACAACTGGAACGTTTTGGGTGTGTTCAATTGGGGTTTAACGTCGTACTCAAGAAATTTCGTTTACGAGTCATGGCGGCTTCTCCTGGACAAATGATGGTTAAAAAACCTATACTGTTGCAACCAGAACTTATTAAAGTTTAAGGCTGGAATTTTAAAAAATGTTAATGGTACATTCAATGATTATAAATCATGTGGAAAGTTGGTTATGGGTATGTATTTAAGAATGCTTTCTTAACTTCACAGAGTAGTTTGTGGTGGTTTTCCAATAGTAGGGAAATTCTTAGGTACAAAAGAATTGTTATTGTGTCTTTATTGGCTGTATACATTGGTTGGGCTATTAATCTAGTCCGTTGCATTACACTAGTAAATTACCAAACACACGTATAAACCATTACAAGTTTTTTGGAGAAAAGCCAGTACCTGTACAACACAGGTGTATTCACCTTACCCGTTACCTACTCAAGTCAGAGTTAAAATTATACCTGTTAGGATAATCACTTGTCATCCTTTGAACAAGACACTCATTAAACCTGAGGCTCACTCCATGCCCTCGGACTGAATGGCATCTGTGTACATTCCTTCTACATTAAACAGTCACTCATATATATTTGTATTCCAGGATCTGTATGTAATGGTGATTCCCGTCTGGCCACGTACGCCAGTATTTAACAGATAGAAATCCATGGAAACCTTGTTGAGAAATCTCTCCTAACACAAAATATATTAAGTTTAAATTGAGCAAATTGTTGATTACTGTGCCTTAGAATTCCAGGGACATAATCGAGCATTAGTAATTAAATATTCCCTTAAAAGCAGAATTTAAATGATGTGTTTAGCAGATCTAGTGCTTTATAGTAAAGACACCAACAGGAACATAAGTTTTGTAGCTCAATAATTAACAACAATGATTTCAAAATATGTTTTATACATGGTTTGATCAAGAAAAGTAATGAGTTATGTTTGTGGATTAGCATTAAGATGACATCCATAGTCCCTCTCTCTTGTGTATATTATTTGATCTCACCGTTTTATTTGCATTCTGAAACATGATGTTTTGAACGACATTTAGAAGTGGGGTAACAATACAATTTCTGGAAAAACACTTCTTCTTTTTGTGATAGAACAAAACAAGAAATGGTTATCCAGAAATTGTATAATTATGATGTTACATATTCTAGGTAATGCTAAAAATATAAAACTAAGACGCAATAAACGAAATTTGTGAATGCAACTGTTAATACAGAAAGCAGTAAATAAAATACTCCCATATATTTATTGAGTTTTCACCTTTTCACCTGCCATGCCTCCTAAGTTACTTTAATATCCGGGGAGTTGTATAAAGATGGTCTGTGTATACTATCCAGCATTTTCTTCAATGGGTTTCTATTTTTAATTTGGCAAACGATCAACTTTGTTATTTATAAATATATTTAAGATTTGACGATGTGTTCACTCATCGTGTCCATAGGATATAGAACAACATTAACACAGCTTTCTTGTAAAGGCTAACATAAGGCTCTAATTCCTCTGGATTGGTTACATCTGGTTCAACCGTAACACATAATTTCCAGTAAACCAGATTCAATAGTTTGTTTTTGTCCCCCGCTGCTACAGTAGCACAGAGGGGGTGGGGTAGGGTGGGAG
Source organism: Mopalia muscosa (assembly GCA_031763545.1). Lineage (NCBI taxonomy): Eukaryota > Metazoa > Mollusca > Polyplacophora > Chitonida > Mopaliidae > Mopalia > Mopalia muscosa. The sequence goes on from JARFOD010102814.1 coordinate 11,869, forward strand.
TGGGGGGTAGAGCTTGTAGAGCTCTGGCTGTCAGACATGTTTGTGAACACACTAGTTTGAAAGTGAATTTCCCGATTTACTATACATTTGGTATTTAGGTTCCGGATACTATTGTATTTCATCACATTACATAAAACAGAATGACCGTTTTTGCATTATTTTCCACGATAAATAAAGAATAAATTCATACATGGATAAACATCAAATTGTGTAAAACAAGATGGCTGCTATTGTTTAATTTTACAAAATTCAGGGGTTGCGAGAATAATAACTTGAGAAAAAATTTACCCATTTAGTTTACTCCGTGATAGGTGTGTGGAATTGCCAAATTAACGCTAATGCTGTGTAGACTGGGGCAGGTGTGTGGGATCACCAAAGCAATGATAACGCAGTCCAGACCGCGACAAGTGTGTAAAATTACCAAAGTAACACTGATGTAGTCTAGAAGATGACAGGTGTGTAGACGTTTCCTAAGTAAAGCCCATACAGTCTAAACCGTGACAGGTGTGTACAATTACCAAAGTAACACTGATGTATTATAGAAGGTGATAGGTGTGTGGACTTTCCAAAGTAACGCTGATACATTCTAAACCGTGACAGGTGTGTAGATGTTACCAGTCACGCCGATACAATCTAAACCGTGACAGGTGTGTAGATGTTACCAGTCACGCCGATACATTCTAAACCGTGACAGGTGTGTAGATGTTAACAATCACGCTGATACATCATAAACCGTGACAGGTGTGTAGATGTTACCAGTCACGCTGATACATTCTAAACCGTGACGGGTGTGTAGATGTTACCAGTCACGCCGATACATTCTAAACCGTGACAGGTGTGTAGATGTTACCAGTCACGCTGATACATCATAAACCGTGACAGTTGTGTAGATGTTAAAAGTCACGCTGATACATCATAAACCGTGACAGGTGGGAGCTATTTAAAGGCTTTAATTTGTAAAAGTGCGGCGACCCAACCTTACTTAAGGTACTGCTTTAATAAACTGTGACCCTTTTAAAAAGAATGCTTAGTATTATATTGTCGATATGCAGCCAACAACACTTTTAAGATACGTAAGTTTTTCTTTGTTGAGGTAGACATCTTGAACGGCATATTTTCAAATCGTAAGTATAAAACCCAAACGCTTTATTTTATGGGGTTTATAAACGTGACGAATCGAACGTACTGTATGTAATAAGTGGTTCACATGTCACCATTAGTGTGGTATATATCAACTGTGACCAGCTGCTTAGTGAGCTATGAACCACATCCACTGCGGGTCAACAGTACTGTGGGAATAAACTACCTCATCAGAACTATAGTTCCTTAATACCACAGTTAGCAGGTTTAACAAGTATTTACAAATAGCCAAGACCTATAGAATGTTATACTAAGCTATTAAAATCTATGTTGAGTACTATTTCTAAACCATTTTTACGCTTCTTTGATGATATTTACAAATTTAACAATTACACAAGTACAGCTTAAGTTACTGATCTTAAATGGTCGTCACCAGGCCAATTTGTAAGAGAGGTCAAACAGGAGGCAACAACCTGCGTTTGGTGTCAGGTTGTTTATTGAAGCGGATGTATTTAGCTATGTTTTTGAATGTTTGGTAAACATTTTTAATCAAGATGTCTCCGCATCATTGATAGGGTGAAATTAAATTGGCACGCTAGAATGGATGATCGTTGTAGAAGGGGTTTTTTTTGTCTAGCACCAGAGTTTGTACGATTCTTAAGAACGAATGCGGAATGTTTATTAGGAGGTAGGATTCTTAAGAACGAATTCGAAATGTTTATTAGGAGTTAGGATTCTTCAGAACGAATGCAAGATGAATATGAACGGAGAAAAGGGTATTGATGTAAACAAACGGTAATTAAAACATGGTGAATTAGTGTTAAAGCTGTTAAAATAATTATACTCCCGGAAATCTGCAAAAATGATAATGACGATTATTACTATTGCTACTATTGATTTGTTCTGCGGCCGCATTCAATTGGATGATGATGGCCAATGCTAATGCAACCATATACATTCAGTAGCCTTGAAACACCGATACAGTCTCGCTACATCCAGTAATTCACACGACGGGCTATGTATCGAAACTGTTTAAAATTTAGGCAGCTCAAGCAGGTTGTTACCAATGACCAACGTCGTTCACATTTGTTTTTAGTGCCATGGGTTGGTTTATCAATGTAAATAAATTCAGACCCAAAACAGCTCCCAGTGTTTTCTTTGTTGTCATTGAGATATAAAACAAAAATCTAGGTTACAGATATCACGAAATGCCACCGTGTCACTTGTCCAATGAAACCACAGGTAACACAGGGCTATGGTAATCGCCGAATTCAACCAAAACAAGTAGAAGTCCTCCGGTTTTCTCCAGTGTTGATGTTGTAAGCCACGTGTAAAGGGGCAAATGTCCTTCGAAGTTTTCAAACCAGAGTCGAGAAACGAATCGACACAGTATTGAAGTAAGGCGTTTGTGTTAGATCTCAATGGCGACAAAACAAACCAAGGGGAGAGTTTTAGGTCTTATATCATTAAATTGATTGGTTCATATTCCTGACTTATTAATCAAGTCAGTAAATTAGTACGAGTGGTAAAATCAAAACGCTCTTAAAGTGGCTTCATTTTGGAAAACAGTAACTGTTTCATTTTGTATTCAGCGAAAAGATAAAAATTTCCTGTTCAACTAAATGAAAAGTCAATTTAACATCATTCATGTTGGAATCGATACCATAAGAAAAACATTCGGAATAGCTCTGAGTTTATATCTGATCTGATATTTTGATAAATTAAAATACACATCTTCCTAAAGCATTGAAATAAATGACTTTAATTTTATTCCAGACCCGGATACTGTGTTTTCAAACCACAGCCAAGGTTAAATAACTGTCTATGAATAAACTAACTATAGATTTTGTTTTTAAGGGCATTCTGTAAATGTAAATATCTATTACTGTTCTACAGTTATTAATGACCAATGTTGTTTATATGCCGCGCATGGAATTCCAATCCCACGATTGTTTATATAAATGTTATAACTGTTTACTTAACTTTTGGCTGCATACACCAGTGTTGTCTAACACGATAGTCTCCACAAGGTGTCCGGCAGTAAAACACCCTTCGGTTACATTACATCATGTAGCTTAATATGTAACTAGCATACTGCTGCACTATTATTGCTCCAGTATCGGTAGGTAAAGTATGTAAGAATTAAAAAGAACGTCTTTGTACTACACAGGTACAGAATTTAGATTTTCGTAAAAGTTATTGTATTTTTGACTGCCTTGGTTATTCGCATATTTGATACGCTGATGCGCAGTCTTGGCACGAAATGTTTAATGAAGGAAGAGAACAGAAGTTTTGTTAACGCGAAGAGCAGAAGAGCATTAGTGTTGGCCATATGCCTTAGCTATATGCTTTAGCTATATAATACGCTACCATCTCCTCCCACGTTGCTGAGTAGAATTGTCTGTAACTGAATCTTTAGATATCTTACATACCGCAGTTTGAATGTGATCTGTGTTCGACCGGAAACAATGTCTTTACGTAAGTGGATGGTATAGAGCATAAGGGTAACAGTAGTTTGTTCTAGTCTGTCTCTATCAGTTGTTGTAGCAATCAACCTGTTTGTGAGAGATGTGTGCAAGCTGGCGTCATGATGGATACAAAGTCGGGTCTTGTAATCTCCTCCACCAAGAAAGCCTCTTACATAGGTCTATTAGAATACGTTACGAGCTTGAGCTTAAAAGTACCGCAATATGGCTAATAGCATTTGTAGTTGGTAATCCTTTGAATTTAGGAATTGTTTTGCAATATGAAAGTTATTGTTCGTGGGGACTTTACATCGTAAGTCATTGATCTAAAGCTGTAAACTGTAAATTTGTCACTCTTCCATGGGTTTGACGTATTAGCCCAGTCTATCATAAAATACCACTACATCCCCAGAACAAACACATGTAGAAATCATTACAAGTTTGTTTGGAGAAAAGCCAGTAGTACCATTGCAATACAGGTGTACTCGGCAAAGCCAATTCCTATAGCTAAAGTGAAAATTTCGAGGACATTATCAGTACCTTTTCTACAAATCATTAAACTTCTCACAGAATCCTCACAGAAACGCACCTGTGTACATTACTTCTACATTAAACTGTAAATCATATTTATTTGTATTCCAGGATGTATATGTGTGATAAATGGGGTTGGAGAGGGTTGTGTAAAAAGCTATTAGTAACTGATATAACTCTTATCAGGGGGTTATTTTCGTCCATCCTACGATGCCAGATGATTATAAGATTGGAGTTCGTGAAAACAGTGTGTAGAATCACAATTCTAAGAAATGATGAACAATTCATGTTTAGTTTCATCTCCGAAGAATTTTAAATGATTTCGTTTTAACTAATCCACCATCAGCTTAATGGAGTTATAG
>JARFOD010102825.1:0-16306 GCA_031763545.1 Mopalia muscosa
TGTACTTTAGGATATGAAATATAAAGTGTTCTGAATGTACTTTAGGATATGAAATATAAAGTGTTCTGAATGTACTTGAGGATATGAAATATAAAGTGTTCTGAATGTACTTGAGGATATGAAATATAAAGCTCAAATTAAAAAAGTTAATTACATGTATTCAATTTTTTTGTCTGAATTTTAAAATTTTCTGTCATAATGAAAAATGCTTCAGCAGCTGTGACAGATCATGTGATGTGTCATGATATCGCATTGAAAAAAATCACAGCATTATAGAAGTGCCAGTATTTTTTCGTGCAATAAAAAATAAAATAATAATTTGTTGATTAAAGCCAATGGCAAAATAATAGTTCAGTGGTTTTTATCTACTTTTGTCTGGCGTACTTTTCCTTGCTATTGTTACAAGAGCTGTCCTTTGGAGCAGATCATTTGACTATTAAACCTGGGCATCATTTACACTAGACAGGGGCTACCAGTTGATTCAATTGTTTGTTTGTTTGATTGGTGTTTAACGTCGTACCCGAGGGTATTATATGACAACGGACACAAATCTGCTTCCAATTACCCTTTAGTTCTGCGAACACCAGGGCGACAGAAAGCAACTTCTTTTCTCACCTTTTACGATCGACCGAGGAAGCTGAGGGAGTATTCTGCAGGGCCATGGCCCACCCGCTCCCTCACATATTAGTAGCCCTTACATTTAGAGGTTATTGGTTACAGTCAGTTGCCAGCTGATTCTAAAGGGCAGTTTCTAAAAAAAAAATTCCAGGTTCCTATTCCAAATTCTTAAGACTATAATCAGGGTTCTGAATCTGACTTAAGCTTGATTTTAACAGGAATTTATGAAAATAATAATATATTGACATTAATTTGGGCTTGACATAGTTTGGCTGCCCATACGTTTTCATAACTTAAATGGCTCTGGATACTGCCCTGCCTTATGTGCTGTACAACTGGGGTTTTACTTTAGCTGTAAAGTGTACAAATTATACAGCAATGCCATGCCTCCTTGACAGTGTTACAAACAGGAAATGGCACCCAGGGATGGAAATATTAACAAGCAGGTGATCACAGACTATAAATCAATATCTTGCAAAACAAATCAAAATTCAGACATTTCTTTGTTAAATAAGAATAACTGATCAAAATGGAGACATTTCTATGTTCAATAAGATAGTTTGATTAATTGGTGTTGGAATACACGGTCATCATATAAGTGAAAATACCCTTAAATAAGGCGTAAAACACCAATCAATAAATCAATCAATTAATAAGAATAACTAATCAGCTTCACAGCTGGACTACAAAATATCAGATTAAATTATTTTCCATATTTCAAACCCTGGTACAAGGTTTATAATTTGATATCCCTATATTTTTTTTTAAATTTGTGTGCACACAGCAAAAATTTGATTTCACAAAAAAAAAAACCCCACAAAAAACATGCTTCGTAATTTTTAATCTTCTCTTTCTGCAACAAAGTAAATAATATATCTCTCTGTTTTTTTAAAACTTGTGTGTATATAGCATAATTTTGACTTCAAAATAAAAAAAAAAAAAACCCATTCATTGTTAATTTCTAATCTCCTTAACAGCTGTTGGGGTTCATTTAAATCCCTGGCTAAATATTGATTATTTGATATACATGTGTTTCAAATGTACAAAGAAAATCAAAAACCATGGTAGGTTTTATAATTGACCTGGGATATGACAGGTATTTTTCAAATTTTTCAATTGAATTCAAATCTCTCATGGTTACGAATGATTTTTTTATTTGCATTATACAATGAATGATTGGTATTTTACACCATGCTTAAGGGTATTTCCCCTCTACGGTTTGTCTGTTTGATCAGGGTTTAACACCACACTTGAGGTTATTTCATTCCCCTCATGGCATGTCAGGTAATGGGTGATTGAAATCGTGTTCGACACCATCGTCAACAAACAACAAAACAGGACAAAAACAGAACAATCACAGGATACAAAACAGCGACATCATAAAGAGACCGGCTTCATGTTGCCGTTTAGCCTTGAAAGTACCACGGCAACAGGGAGCACCTTCCCAAGCAGCAACCATACATTGTGCTGACCTAATGGCTGAAGGAAGCCCCACCCTCGCCACTGTCATAAAACAATGAAATTGTTCATTTGTTTGATCGGGTTTAATGTCATACTCAAGGGTATTTCACTTATATTATGATGGATTATCCACTTCACACTGTTCCTTGTCTTATTACCATGGAAAACTGGGAGGAAAGTCCTGTGAAATACATTAAAACATAGCCTAACAGTTGTATGGGGTGTCAGTGATAAGGTACTGGGTGAAGCCCCCTATTCACGCATCCTGTCTTACTAATGATTGGACTCAGATGGGGTTTCTAAACCACCAGTCCTCTAAATACACACATGTGTGGAAAACAGGATAGATTGCCAACACATGTCATACAATAAAACACCAGCCAGTGAAATGTAAGATATATATACAGATATCTACATGTGCTGGGGTTTAACTGCTGGCTTCACATTGAATACAAATTTGACACAAAAGTTAATTTGATTGATTAGTTTTATGATTAATTGTTGTTTTATGAGGTATTTAGTGGAATTTCAAATGGGTGATGATATTTTCTCCAACAATGAACATGTATCTATTACCATAACATTTGGAGTGTTTGTTTGATTGGTGATTAACGTCGTACTCAAGGGTATTTCACTTATATGACGACAGACAAAAATACAGAACATCACAAATAAATCGGCTTTCCGCTACCCTTTAGCTCTGGGAACACTAGGGCAACAGAAAGCAACCTTTTTTTCTCGCCTCTAACGATCGAACGAGGAAGCCAAGGGAGTATTCTGCAGGGCCATGGCCCATCCGCTCCCTCACAGGGCTCCATAAATGAATACTCCTCCATGGCAAAGTAATAAAATAAGACAGATATGAACATTTACTGCATTACAATTACATCTTAGGACTTAACCCCAGGCATTTGTTTTGGAAACCTGTCATCTACTATAATTTTTTCCACACTTTATTTTGCAAGAGTCCATTGGTTTGTGTTAAATGCTATGTTTAGGATTATATTTGTTTTTATTTATTATGGTTTATTGTGTACGTCAGGTTTTCTCACTCATATGATGTGGTAGGCCAATGGGCGAAGAATTCTTTGTTTGTTTGGGGTTAAAAGCCGTACTCAAGGGTATTTCACTTATATGGCGATGTAGGTGAATGAAACCACCCTCGACACCACTGGCAACAAACAAAGGGAAGATGGTACAAATACAGGACAATGGCAGAAAGCAATACAGGTCGGCTTCCTGTTCCCCTTAAGCTCAAGGGCAACATGAAGCTCCATCCAACCTCCCCCAATGGGAGAAGGAAACCAAAAGACAGTCACAGGGCGTAATACAAAGAGATCAGCTTCTTGCTTCCCCTAAGCTCAAGCGCACCAGGGCAACATGAGTGTTTGTTTGTTTGACTGCTGTTTAACGTTGTACTCAAGGGTAATTCACTTATATGATGACAGATTGCTCACTTCGTACCTAGGGCAACAGGAAGCTCTCTCCCAATCCTCCACCTGATGATCATGAGCAGGATTGATTGATTGGGGTTTAACACCTTACTTCACTTATTTGACAGGGTGCAAGCCTGATGGGTGAAAGTAACCACACTAAACACCACTGGCAACAAACAGAGGCTGGACAGCAGGAATAAAACAGGATAATAACATCGTGTGTTTGATTGGAGTTTAACGTCGTACATAAAGGTATTTCACTTATATGACCCGGTGCCAGCACAATGGGGGAAGGAATCCAAACAAACACAGGGTGAGAGAAATAAAGGACAACAGAACGCAATACAAACAGCACAAAAACTGATCAGCTTCCTGTTCTCCTTTAGCTCAGAGAGCACTAAGGCAACATGAAGCTCCCTCCAACCAACCACGGCAACAAACAGATATAAAGAGAGGATAAAAAGAGGACATGATCCAAACATCACAAAGAGATCAGCTCTGCTTCTCATATGTAGATCTCATTGCACCAGGGCAACAGTAAGCTTCCTGCAGCCACAGGCTGCTTTAGGGCACACATATTTAAATCATGACACTCTGATGGTTGATGGAAATCACCATTGACCACACTGGCAACAAACAGAGACAAGACACCACAATCATACGGCATAATACAAAGAGATAACGAACATCAGCTAAGTGTTGAGCTTCAGAAAAGCTCCCTTTCAACTACCGATCTCTGAAGTCAATCAGCATACAGGCTATACATTGTACATGTAGTTATTACAATAGGTGACATTTCTCCTAGAGTAATAACAATCTAATGAACACAGCTCCCCACATATATAATTTATCTGTGATGTGTAAAGCACACCAGAGGGATGCATTAAACAGTATCACTAACTCCCCTGTCACATTCCCCTTATCTTCATTACCATAAATAATAGATATTTACACACAATATTGATTTATATATTGATGGGGTGTTTTTTGACCACTTAAGCTTGAACTAGGCTTGAATATCATGTGGGACACATGGAGATTTATTTATAAACATAAATGCATTTTTTTTTACAAAACCAAAGTGTACCAGACAATTTAAATTTTATTAACTGTTGACCAGTGGAGCAGATAACAGGTTATTGACTACATGTCAACAGCATCTGACCATTAGTCCATGAAAAAAATGTATTTCCATATAATTTGGCTTGAATATACATGTAAAATACAACTGATTGTTTGTTTGATTGGGGTTATGTCAAACTCAAGGGTATTTCACTTATATCACGATGAATTGTCCATTTCACACTGTTCCTTGCCTTATTTCAGTATAAAACTAGTAAGAAACCTCGCAAAAAACAAACCCTGCGATTGCTGGAGACAGATTGTGTGACTCACTCATATACCTGATGGTTGATCCCATGTGCGGTAGATTGGAGTAGGATTAGGAAGCCCACAAGCTACCACTAAGCCACAGCTGCAGCCAAATAAATCGGATCAAGAAGATTAATATGCAAAGATCAATGAATTTTTAAATAAAATCTAAAAGATTATTAAATTTTTAACTTTTGATCAGTGGCCCTGATAAGAGGCCAGCCGATATCTGCTGGTTTGTCTACAACAAAACTCTTTATCATTTATTCAAAATATATATATACATCTAAATGTACCAGGCATCGCAGCACCGCTGGAAACAACCATACTGCAAAGTTTGAATGAAATCACCTGTCTTGGCCCAAAAATTTGTAAAAATGTTGTACTTCGATCATACTTTCATAGAGTTTAAGGAAATGAATTTGCAATTTTAAAAATTGTGTTCATAAGAAATTTGTAAAGGCATGACCTGAGCGAAAAATCAGGTTTGTTTGTTTGATCGGGGATTAACGTTGTACTCAAGGGTATTTCACTTAAATAATTATATGTCCGCCCAATAGGTCAAGGAACCCCCTCGACACCACTGGTAATAAACAAAGACAAGACGAGAAAATACAGGAAAATGACAGGATGCAACACAGACACCACAAAATGGATCAGTTCCTATAAGCTCTGAGAGCACCAGGGCAACATGGAGCTCCCTCCAACAACCTGCCCAAACATCCTGTCAATGTATTACAGAGAAACGTTCAGAGGGAGACTCTTGTTCATAGCCTGGTGCTCTCAGAGTTTTAGAGGATACATGAAGCGGATCAGTTTGTCATGTGTTTTAACCATCTTTGTACTTTTACTTTAATCATTGTTTCCGGTTAGCGGAATTTTGGGTGGTTCTTCGCGTTTGATTGATTTGATTTTGAACGTCGTTCTCTAGGGTATTTCACTTATATGACGACTTGCTAGCCCAATGGGTGAAGGAAACCTAGACACCACTGGGAACAAACAAAGACAAGACGGGAAATGCTGGACGACAACAACTGGACGCAACACAGACACCACAACCAGATCAGCTACCTGTTCCCCTTTAGCTCTCAGAGCCCCAGGGCAACATGAAGCTTTCTCCAACCGCCCGCCCTATATATGTGAACTGTCAAAGGTTTAAACACTCGACTGTACAGGTTTCGTGACGTAAGAACTTTTTTTTAAAGAAAGATATTTGATTGGTTGATTCTGCTTAATGATAAAAGTACCAAGACATGGCCGCGTGGATAAATTTGACTGTAGTTTGTGCATTACCCATTGTTTAAGATCCAAGTATAAAACTGATATAGCTCAATTAGAAATTTAAGGGGCATAATTGAACAGAGGAAATGATTTTGTTTGTTTGATTGGAATAGAGGAAATGATACCCGTTTTACACAATGCATTATATTGCAGCACGGAGTATCGCTTTAAGCACAGCATAAATCCCCAAACAAACAAACAATCAATGTATATCTAAACTATAATTTGTTTGTAGATCTAGGCTATATACCCTTCAAAACCACCTTACTATTGATTGGGATTGGTTGATTGGGGTTTTACACCATGCTTAAGGGTATTTCACTTATATGACACCATTGCTTCTCTTCAAATAACTTGACCTAAGCCAGAGAGCGGATTCTACACAAAATCTGCCAGGTTTCAGCCTGCGAGCAGGTTTAATTTCTAACCCTGTTAAGAGGTTTCCACCTAAATGAAGAGCATATGCATCTACTCCAACTTTAAAAACAAATGTCAAACAAATAATGTGAAGTGTTGTTTTCTACCTTCTGTTGGAAAATAGCCAGCACAAGTCACAATAAAACATCGGCAAATCAAATTAAGATATATATATCTACCAGTATTTTCATTCACAGCCTCTGGTTAAATAAACAAACAAAACAAAAGAAAATCAAACATTTTTGATGTGGGTACCATACATGTGTAATAATAGTCAGCATGGAAATCAAGATTGTATTATTTGAGGAGAGTTAGCCTGCTCAAAGGGAGTTAGTTCAGCCTGAGATAATCTAGTTCTTGTGTGTATTAAAATAACATACTCAATATCCATCAAGTTTGAGAAGAAAATAATCTCTTTCAAAAGAAAAACATAAAATTTTGATGCAAAAATAATAAATTTTGGAGAAAACGGACTACTATCAACCCCATGGCCCTGCACCACAACAAGACCCCTTACAACTCATCAGGAGGTTTGTTTGGGGTACTATCTCATATGTTCCCATCCATTTATGAGGGTCACACAACTTGATTTGTTGTTTAAGGGGTTTAATGCTGCATTTCACATGATTACACTAATATGACATCATGTCGGCTTAAAGGGTAGAGAAAACCACTCTCATCGCTGCTGGGAACGTTATTGTGGTATAAATAGAATAGTTTGACCTATTTGATCCAACAATTGATTTGAAGAAAAGGATATTTTCCTTTTCTTCAAAGACAAATAAATAAAGGTTTTTGCATTCATATGGTCAGAACATATATATTGTAATTTTTATTGACATTTTGAAAATAGATTTTCAGATTTTTTTTGTTTACAATATGATCTGGAATAGAGAATGTTTAGAAAAAAAAAACAGACACAAAAATTATATTGTGCATAGATGAATTTCAGGACATACAGATCGTTATCTTTTATTCAGAAGCCTAAAAGGTAAAAGTACAACATATTTTGTAAACAAATTGAAATGATATAGGTATATGTTTGTCAGATTGGATTTTAACATTGTTCTCAATGGTATTTTCCTCAATATGACAACAGAATGTCCATTTCACAGTGTTCCTGGGCTAAATACGGTGGTAACTCGAGAGGAAACCTGCTAAAAACCCATGCCCTAATTACCAGTCACATGGTTTGACTCACTCATATAGTGAGTAGATGGGAATCTATGAGCTGAACATTGAAGTAATATCGAAGAAACCTGCTAAAAAACAATGCCACAATTACCGGTCAAATGGTTTGATTCACTCATATAGTGAGAAGACAGGAATCTATGAGCTGCACATCGAAGTAGTATCAAAGAAACCTGCTAAAAAACAATGCCACAGTTACCGGTCAAATGGTTTGATTCACTCATATAGTGAGAAGACAGGAATCTATGAGCTGAACATCGAAGTAGTATCAAAGAAACCTGCTAAAAACGATGCCGCAATTACCAGAGCCACAACATGTGACTCACTCATATACATGTACCTGATGGTCTAAGGACAAACTCGAACCCATGAGCTGAAATCAAAGTAGATGTAGTACTATGGTAGGACACACTCACCACTAAGCCACGGCCACAGGCGTTGAACTGAAATGGAACATTTAAGGCACAGAGGCAAGAAGATTTACTCACGCTTTTCCAGATTACGATCATGTACCAATAGTTGATAGACGCTCTCTGGTATTTCACAGGGTCTGTAGAACCACTTCAGGGAAACAACGAGGCTATCACGTTTTGTCTGAAAGCAGAGAGATAACGGGTGTATATTATCGTGCCCGTTGATTAGATAGGGGAATGTATTACACAGCCAGAGAGGGCTGTGTTGCGGTATTGATCTCTCTGTTAGCAAGACCTCCGATCACAAAGCCGGAGCCGCATAGTCGAGGGATGAGGCGGGCAGCGAACAGCTTCTCGCTCAACCGTCAAATAGTATTATTGGTGTTCAACCATCTGTCAGCTATTCTTCAAGACTCCATTAAAGCCTGGTGTGAAAGAAGGCAGTATTTTATACCCAATTATGTAACATCTTAAGCAGCTCTTAATATATTGACAAGATCATCCAGGAGATATAATGGGGCTGTTGGAATAGGAATTTGAAGGCAGCACATTCACAGATTTCTAAGACAAAAAATTTTACACACAATCAAGAAAAAATTTATTCAGCTTTGTAATTATACAGTAGTTTTTTTAATTTGTTGGACTGATTATCATTACAGATAATGTCAAAAAGATTTGATGGATTCATTAATGTTTAATGCTGATGTACATGTATTTCACTGATTTATATTGTTTGATGATTTGGGGCTTAACGTCATACTCAAAGGTATTTCACTACCTGTAGCTTGTATGACTACATATTGTCCGCTTCACACAGTACCTTACTTAATACAGAGGATTTGTTTGTTTGTTTGATTGGTGTTTAACGTACTCAAGGGTATTTCACTTATATGATGACGGACACAAATACAGAACATCACAAACAAATCTGCTTGCCGTTACCCTTTAACTCTGCTAACCCCAGGGCAACAGAAAGCAACCTCTTTTCTCACCTCTTACGATCGACTGAGGAAGTCGAGGGAGTATTCTGCAGGGCCATGGGCCACCTGCTCCCTCACTGGGCCTTAATACAGAGGAAACCCAAGAGCAAGGGCTTAGGTAGAAGTGTGTCCACCTGTTCTTTGGACACCCTGAATTGAACACCTTGCTCATTTGGACACCCTGTTTTAAGAAACTTTAACATACAGGAAATAGGAAAAGTGTAAAAATGAGACACCCAGGTACTTTAAAAGTGAAACAAAATAACCATTTTGGACATCATATTTTGATTTCTGTCTAAGCCCCTAACAGAGAGAAACCCCTGGTTTGTCAGAGCCACATCTTACACCTGACTCACTCCTATATGTACACCTCATTACCTGTGGGTCTAGAGACGGACTGGAACCTGTGAGCAGCACACTGAAGGAGGATCAGTCTACCAACATGCTAACCATAGAATCATGGCCACAGGCCTTGCTGTATACTAAAGGATTTGTTTGTTTGTTAGATTGGGGTTTAATGTTGTACTCAAGGGTATTTCACTTATATGATGATGAATTGTCCACTTCACACTGATCATTGCCTTATTACATCGCGTGACTCACTCATATACCTGATAGTCAACAGACGGACTCGATCCCGTGAACGGTACATCGTAGTAGACTCAGAAAGCACACTTGCTAACCACAAAGCCCCAGAAAGCCACAGGCCCCCATTCTTAAGATTATTTCACTCCTATTCCCCGAAAGCCAGCCCAATTGGAGAGGAAACTTTTGGCTATTCTTCACTGCTTGAACTCTAAGTACCTAGACAGCCATAACATGTTTAGTGTTTTGTCTGTTGAAAAATTGATGTTCCTCTATTGGTAACTAAAGACAGTACGCCTAGGCTCGAAAGATACTTCCCCTAGCCAGAGGGAGACAATAAATGATTCCGCTCTCAATGGGCTTTAAGCTAATCATTGACGTTTACTGGTCTATAGAGCGTTCAGAGCATCAGGAAAACACAGGCTGTAAAGAATGGCCACTCTTAAAGGCCACATACTGTGTTAAGCTCGTAGAGAGAGCGCAGTGAGTATTGATTGCTGTGAGCTGAAGCTAGATTTACTAGAAATTGAGCTAACACTTCACCAGTAGTCCGTGTATGGATGTCTGTAAAATCCATCTTCATAAAGGTACCAGATCTGCCTACTCTCAGTGAAATTTATGTGAAACGATTTAAGGATTTCCTTTCTGGCCATTATGTGATATTTTTTTCTGGTAAAAATAAATATTTTCCAAGTATTTACCGACCATTATACGTATTTTAAAATAATTTTCTGAATTTCTTTTTGAGCACTCACTGTTGTCTTTCCGTTTTTTTTTGCATCACTGTTTCAGAATCAAGTATTAAAAAATCTGATTTTTGTGTAGTATTTTACCTGTCCGGTGTATTTGTGTATTGAGCATAAATTAGTGTAACCAAACATTCCAAAAACACATGGGAGGCAGGTCTGAGCTACAACCAAAGCATTAGACAAGGAGGTGCCTCTGTGTCGTTGAGACACAAGAAGCCATTTGAGACACCCTGTTCGGTCAAATTTAATATGGGAAAGATAGGCGAACAGTAAAATGATACACCCTGTTTCTGTAAAAATGGTGATTTGAGATATCTTCTTCTTGATTTCTGGGGCTAATATGATGGGTACAATGTAGCCACCAAATTGCATCGGCTGCGAGACAAGTTCATGGGACTTCTTTATCCCCTGATTGATTGCTGTTTGACATTGTGCTCAAGGGTGTTTCACTAACACATTTTATATGATGGTTATGTACCCCAACAGTTCAACTACAGTACACACGACTAGAAAAATCTGCAGCCAGGATTACATTTAAATCTAGCGTGTGCAAACATTACTATTATAGTACAGAGGGGCAAAAATATGTAAAGTACTGTAAACTTAATGTTGCTTTAGTTTGTTTGTTTGATTGGGGTTTAACGTCATACTCAAGAGAATTTTTTTTTTTTATATGACAACGAATTGCCCACTTCACATTATTCCTTGCCTAATTACAGTGGAAAGAAAACCCAGAAGAAAATTTCTAAAAAGAAACCTCGTGTGATACTAGAGATACAATCAAAGACAAATGTGTGGGGAAACGGATAGAGAAGATCTGAGCATCTCCTGTGACAACACTGGTTTAAAGCAATGACATTCAAATGTAGCACATGGTATATAAATGAATCGTGTCACACATCATTCCTGATACATGTAGCCAAGAGCTACTTACTCCTAAACTCAGAACTAACTTTGTTTTATTGGGGCTTAACGACTTCTCAGGTGTATTTCACTTATAGGACGAAGAGCCAGTCCCTTTGGGTGAAGGAAACCACCCTCGACACCACTGGCAACAAAGAAAGACAAGACGGGACAAATACAGCACAGCAATAGCAACCAACACAGACACCACAAACAGATTGACTTCCTGTTCCCTTTAGCTCTGACAGCAGTGGGGCAACAAAAAGCTTCCTCCAGCCACCTGTCCCTTAGCTCAGAAAGCAATTATTGGTATGATTGGGGTTTTACGTCACAGCTATGTGGCAACAAATATCAGCATAGTCAAGGGTATTTCACTTATGACAGATTATTCATTCACACAAGGAGAGGGGGTATTTTTATGTACGGGGTGGTGTGGGGGTATGGGAGTTGCTCATAGAAGACCACGAATTAAAGAATATACTTTTTAATTGTCACAATTTAAATTAAATGTTATAAATTGGTGTTGGACAGATTGACAAGCTAACAGTTCCACGTACAGGTAACTAGCTTAATGACCAGGTACTTATTTCCAGGTGTGTAGCCTCAGGGTGAAATGTTCTTTTGAGGTTTAAACAATAAGCCGAGCAGGACATTTATAGATGTTTAGAATTGCACAGGTGTATATATTTATTTTTACAAGAAAACCGATGCTGGTACAATTTATTGGGTGAACTGTACAATTCATGCAGGTACATATACATAAGTAACACATGACATTAACAATTGTTTATTTTGAGCAGCTCACTGACAAGCATGACAAAATAGAACAGGCAGCCAGGTAATACATATCCGAATAATTTATTGATTTAATATAGAATTATATTGATTCAATGTGTTTCTTTGTTTGATTTGGGATTAACGTCATATTGAAGGTTATTTAGCTCAGATGATGGTGTACCTGCCTAATGGATGGAGGAAACCCCCTTTAACAACACTGGCAACAAACAAAGACCAGACAATTACAGGACGCTGTACACAGATATCACAAACCGATTTAGTTTCATGTTGCCCCTAAGCTTCTAGATCCGAAAGGCAACAGAAAGCCATCTCCCTAGGCTTTGTCAAAATGATTAATAGCATAGCTTACATCAACTTTACAACTATGTTATTTTCCCCCACATTTGAGATATTTTGGGAAATACAGTATTATATCTTAAACAAGTGAATGTCCAAAGAGTGAAATGAATCAAACCTGTAGTTGATTACTAACCTGCCTTCCTTGGAAGAGTGATTGTTTGTGTGTTTGATTGGTGTTTAACGTCGTAATCAAGGGTATTTCACTTATATGACGACAGACACAAATACAGAACATCACAAACAAATCTACTTCCCATTTATACCCTTTAGCTCTGGGAACACCAGGAAACCAAAAGCAACCTCTTTTTTCCCCTCTTACGATTGACCGAGGAAGCCGCAGGAGTATTCTGCAGGGCCATGGCCCACCCGCTCCCTCACGGGGCTCCTTGGAAGAGGTTTATGTGTAAGAAATTTTTTTTTTTCAGAGTATTTTCTTACCGTTTATTGTATTTTTCTGTTATAGGCAATAGCCAACCATTGAATTTCTTTATTGTTTGTATTTTAAGGTCATATTGGTGTATTCAACTTAAATTTTGCACCCAAAAGTCTGAGACAGTACCCAACAGGTAACGGATCCCTTAGATCTTACTGATTGATCGCTTGATTGATTGACTGATTGGTGTGGTCCACTTATACATGTATGATGGCAGTGTATTCATCGGTTATTGTGACACTAACCCAACCATAAAATGTCCATTGTTTTTAATCTGTAGGATTGACTGATTAATGGTGTTTAACGAAGTCCTCAAGGGTATTTCACTTACAGGACTCAAACAGTAAATAGCCCATTTCACAAACTTTAAGATGTTAAACGATCTGCTCTGTTGGAAAGTGTATGTCCCTCCAGTGCTAAGTAATGAAGTATGTCTATATACATTATATTTGTGCAGATTTTAAAGAACACATTCATGTTTTTGTTTCAAATTTGAATACAAAAAGGTGAATACAGAAATTACGGTGCAAATAATGTATTCATTTAAGATACAGTTATTTGGTTTATTAGGGTTTTACATGTTTATGTGATAATCAAAGCTCAGGGATTTATGTTTAAAATGAACAGGAGAGGTGAAAATCATTCACCTGGTTGGTGTTAGGAGAGTATTTTTATTATCTAGGGTAGTGAATTCTGTTTAGCATAATGTCAAATTGGACAATCTGTGAGAGCAGAAAACAGTGATCCAAAATCTTTAATTAATTGAGCTTTTGGTGAGGGTGAGTGATCACTCTCCTCAAATGTTACGCCCTGAAGCTATTTCACTTATATTGGGTGATGGGTTGTCTCTTACTTTTAGCGTGAGGAAACTTTACAGTAACCAACCCCATGATTGCCACAGTCACATCTTATCACTCAGTCTTATACCCAACATCAACAGATGCGTTCTACCCTTTTTATCCAAGTCTGTCATAATAGCAATCAGAGGTTAAAAAATTCAGTCATAGTTTTAATTTGAAATAAAACTGAGCAAAATCTAATGGATAAGGTTAAAGCTCAAAGCTATCAGTCATCTTATATTTTCACACATATATACCTGTATCAAAGTTTTATCATGATAGATCATATTACTTATATGAGAAACTATAAAACATACACTTGTCAAAAACAGACAGGGTTGCACTAAATGACCTAAAATTCTGTCCATAAAATAGGTATTTCAGATTGTTTGACTGGTGTTTAACATCGTTCTCAAGGGTATTTCACTTATATGATGGCGGATTTTCCACTTCACACAGACCCTTGCTTAATAACGGTGGAAAACTGGGAAACCCATTAATGCAGTTACATTAAAACTGCCACAACAAGCAAAAAGGTAATTAATAAACAATTTTTCTGATGATTTACAGAAGTGTTGGCTACACGTTGGACATTATGCATAAATTCAAACATACTTGAAGTTATTAAGACATTAGTAATACACTTGAATGTCTATTCTTGTAGATAAGCTAATACCCTTGACCAACTCATACAGAACATGCTGGCATAGCCGACTATTAGCTTGCAACAAGGAGATGAGTGATCAGCCTTCAAAGGGACATAACTCTGTCATGACAACTCCAAGTCAACAAAGGTTATACAATTTATACTCTGTTACTGATGACCATCAGAAATTACAGTTATAGCTTTTGATTGATTATTTGCACTTCTTTTTCCCAAAAGCAACTAAGCACATTGAAGATATTCATTTCAAGGTGTAAAATCACACTGTAAGCTTTAACCACAAAAATAATTGTCCAGAAGTTATTTAGAATACCTTCATTAATCTCAGCTAGCTAGTGAGATGTAAGTGCAAAAAATGGTAATTTTCCTAAGCCTACATGTAAACAAATACTGAAAATTTTACTTTCAGAAAATAATTTAATTAAACTCTTTCCTGGCAATCTTCGAAAAACAGCATTCTTTCATCAGAGGCATTCTTTCATCAGAGGCTATGATTTGCTTGTTTGTTTGTTTCATAAGGATTCAATGTTGTCCTCAAGGATTATTTTATATACATACCACCATTGGGCTATGAAGAAGGAATTTGTATAAAGCCGATGATTACTGTTTGTTTGTTTGATTGGGGTTAAACTTTATACTCAAGGGTATTTCACTTATATGACGACATGCCTGCCCAATGGGTGAAGGAAACCACAGTCGACACCACTGGCAACAAACAAATACAGGATGACAACAACAGGACCCAATACAGACACCACAAACAGATCAGCTTCCTGTTCCCCTTTAGCTGTGAGACCACCAGGGCAGCATGAAGCTCCCTCTAACCGGCTGCCTGATGATTACTGAGGGGAAGGGATCTAGAATGAAAGTAATGGCTGACTCACCACTCTGAACTGATGAATGGAGGCAACAAAATATGGCTGATCTGTCCGGCTATTCTCAATAAACACACAATCTGGAAAAAAATCAGATAAATTGTTAGTTTATTTTCTTTTAAACTATAATAAATTTTTCGACTTTGATTGGCGACTAATCTCAATAAATACACAATCTGGAAAAATTAGGATAAATTACATGTATTAGTTTGTTTTCTTTTATACTATAACAGATTTGTCGACTTTGACTGGTGACTAATCTCAATAAATACACAATCTAGAAAAAATTTAGATCAATTATTAGTTTTTAAATCATAATAAATTTGTCGACTTTGACTGTCAGATTATTCTCAAATAACAATCAAATCTTGAAAAAATCAGAAAATGATGAGTTTGTTTTCTTTTAATCATTGTTTTAAGGCAACAGGAACTTGTACAGCTTCACTTGGTGATTGATATATTTCAAATAGTTTGTCTGACATTTTAACATTTTTTTCCTGTATTGTCAATACTAAATTTTAAGAAACCTTACAGGATAAACTAAATTTGTACCAGATATGCAGTGCAACTGTATTACCAATTAATATCACTGGCTTGTTGTTTTTTTTTAATTCCTACATTGTATTTATTTTATAAGGATTAGCACTGTTATTATTTCACTTTCATGACAGCATTCCTGCCCACTGTTTGAATAAAGGTAAGGTCCACCTTTAACACAATGGGTAATAAGCTAAGACAATAACAAGACGCAATAAAAAGACAGTGTTTCCCTGTGGGTTAGTATTTCACTTGTTTGACACCATTCCTGCTCACTGTTTGATTGTTTGTTTGTTTGATTGGTGTTTAACGTCGTACTCAAGGGTATTTCACTTATATGACGGACACAAATACAAAACATCACAAACAAATCTGCTTCCCATTACCCTTTAGCTCTGCGAACACCAGGGCAACAG
>JARFOD010102836.1:0-12038 GCA_031763545.1 Mopalia muscosa
ACCAGGGCAACAGAAAGCAACCTCTTTTCTCGCCTCTTACGATCGACCAAGGAAGCCGAGGGAGTATTCTGCAGGGCTATGGCCCACCCGCTCCCTCACGGGGCACTTTCTAAACTAATGTGTTGAAGAAACTAGGTTAATTTACGATAAATACCAAATTTCCTTTTTAATGCGTAAACAAACTTAAATTTTCTTAACTCTAAGTTGAAAATCAATCTTTCTGCAGTGCTAAGTATAAACAACAATACAATGGTAAAAAAAAACAAACTACCCTTAGCCAGAGTAACAGTTTAACAAGAGTGGACTGGTGAATTACTTGTATTTTTACATTGTGCGATGTTTACTATCTTGACCAAAAATATGCTAATAATGATACATCTGTGTTAAAGCAGTGAGAGAGAGATACAGGTTTGCAGTCTGTTGTCATTCATGAATATACATGTGGGAATCTGTTTCTATTTTCTTTAAATTAATAAGTACCACATTATCTTCAATTAATCTGGTTAAAATAAAGTCTTAATGTGTCCCCATCTTTTGTTTGTCACTAATCTTTGAATATGTCAAACAAAGAAAAACTGAAAGCATTAGAAAGAGAAGCAATATAATTCAACCACTCAAAGATAACTATGCAGGTAAGAAAAGAGAATTAATACTACAGAAGAGTATTATAGAAATCACTACACATCACTCATTCTGACCTTATTATCCTGTACTGACTAAAATACAAAAATAAAAAGAAATACAAAGTCACCTTTGAACACTGTTTAGC
Organism: Mopalia muscosa; assembly: GCA_031763545.1. Classification (NCBI taxonomy): domain Eukaryota; kingdom Metazoa; phylum Mollusca; class Polyplacophora; order Chitonida; family Mopaliidae; genus Mopalia; species Mopalia muscosa. The sequence goes on from JARFOD010102836.1 coordinate 770, forward strand.
TCAAATTGATAATATTTACAAATAAACAATCTAAACAATAATGTAACAAGCATAGTGTATCATTTCAATGAATCTGGAATTACATAAAGTAGTTTATTTGCCAAATGCTTGACCACACATAAAATGACCATTTTCTGCTACCGGGTACATGTATTTACCCCTGTGAGTGAGGAAAAATAGCCACTCTCACTGGACACAACCACAAGATACAGTATTTATATGGTGTTATAAGATTGTTTATTTTGGTATACCATATTTCATTTGTGGCAACGGATTGTACACTTCTCACTCTGCTGACTTAAATACAGTGGAAAACTGGGGGGGGGGGGGGGTTTGGGGGAGGAAATCTTGTTAATAAAAGCACTCATTCTATTGCCTTATCATGAATCCCTTATAAACCTGAGGTTGACAATAGGACAGGAGGAGGATCAGTGGTCCAACATGCTAAACACTACACCATCGCTGCATGTCTCCATGGAGCAATTTGATTAACCATTACAAATCAGTCTGTGTTGCCCTGGATGATAGACGAACTGGCTGAAACCTAAAAATGACAGACCTACAGTATGAGGTGTATATAGAAGGAGGAGGATTGGTCCACCATGCTTACACTGAACAATCCACCCACATGGCGCAATGAGGATAACCATAACAAATCAGCTAGTGTTGTCCTGGGTGATAGAAGAACTAGAATGCGAACACAGATGAGCTTATGAAGAAGCAAAAACAAGCACAGTCTATACACCACTATGCTAGCTCAAGTCTTGCAGACTGGACATGTCAATATCGTTTATTCCCATTTACTGGATTGCAGCTGTTTTTAGGCATTATAACCGGTAACCCAGATTAACATAATCCACTGGCCTGCTGGTTTTATGATGATAAAAATCATAAATATAAGCTTAATATATTTTATTTGGAGACAATATGAGAAGCACAAACTATTCACCTGAATATAAAAACATGTCAATTTTTCATATATAGTCCGATCAACGGTTTTCGAACACTTAAGAAAGTCACGTGACTGATTTAAAAGCGTCTTAATTAACCTTCAGACAGGTCTCTGGAAATGATGTCTTCTTCAAGTTATTGGCGAAATACTGGTCTTGCATTTTAATATCCTTCTGTATCAAAAAATCAGTGAAAAACAAATGAAAATAAAGTTCTGTTCAAAAACCGGTGATAGGACGATATAGAGAAATGAAAGTTTTATTGGCAGGCTATGCTCCCTGTTAATGACTTTTAAACGAAAAGAATAACTGTTAATTTCTAAGAAATGATCACAAACTCTCACCTTTGGGTCAAGTGTGCGTAGGAATTTGTCAATAACCAGCCATTTCTCCCTCACTTCGTCTACTTGCTTGCCTTTTAAAGGATCTCGTATTCTTATCTTCACCTCTAATTTACCACCTATAGACTTGCGGCCTTCAACTAACTGAAAAAATAAATAGAACAGTAAACTAAAACACTGATTGATCTCATATTATTTATAATACCCAACATTTTCCCCAACATAAGTAGAACTGTATAAATAAATCTGATTTCTGTTAGACCACAGCTAAGAGCTTATATAGCTCAAATGCACAGACGTTTGTTTGTTTGATTGATTGGGGTTTAACATCGTACTCAACGGTAACTATGATGGAAAATTGAGAAAGGGAACACCAAAATAACAATATGCATACTTACATCTAAACTCTCATGTAATGTACACTGGGTCTCCAAACCACTAAGTTTAAATGAACAGCTTCCCAATAATTTATCACCTTTCAAAAAACCTCTGTAAATTAAACAAGTGAGCTGATTAAAGGTAGGATAAAAACCTTAGCTATACAAACATGTCAATACATCCATCAAGATTTTTGGCCATATCATTAAAGGTAAGGCTGATAGATGAGCCACCAGTACATGCCAATCTATATTTGTGTGTGTGTGTGTGTGCAGGATTTGTTTGATTTGTGTTTCACATTGTACTCTAGGGTAATTCACTTATATGATGCAGTGTGTACTCCTATAATAAACAGCCACATTACCACAATAACAAACTGTAAAATGTTTGCTACATGGATTGGATAAATAATGTTCCTTCAGCGAAAACTTTATGTTAAATATTTAATTTTGTACTGTGCAGCTACATGTTATATTAAAAATAACATGCAAAAATAATCTTGATTTTCTCTTGTTTAGTTCATACAGATGCAGCTGAAAGTCAGAGATGTTATTTTTTGTATACATTGTTTAAGACTCATCAACATTGTTGTTACTGAATTAAAACACAATTTGTTTAGCAATTCCATGTAAACATTTACTTATATATGCTTTCAGCCTTCATGCTGAGACTTAAGGAAATCTGAAAGCTTGTATAGGTCAATGTTTAATTGGTTTATTTACTTGTTTGATTAGTGTTTAAGGTTATGGGATTGTCCGCTTCACACTGAACACAGCCTTATTATGGTGGAAAACCGAGGGGAAACCTCGTACAAACCACTCCCTGCAACTGCTGGAGCCACAGCATGTGACTCTCTCATATACCTGATGGTTGACAGACTCGATCCCGTGAACGGTAAATCGAAGCAGGTTCAGTTTAGGAAGTGTACTCGCTACCACTAAGCCACGGCATTGTAATACTTCAAGTACAGAACACTTGTTTGTTTGATTGGGGTGTGACGTAATATTTTAAGTCATTCCACTCATAAGCCTGAACATCAGTGTTGGATAATTCTGAGGAAAATCAAGACAAAAGTAAACCTACCTTTTGTAAAAGATTTCAAATTTAATCCCTTTTTTCTCCACCACTCTAGCAAATGTTCTGGCTTTTCTATTGATGTGAACTTTGCAAGGCTCATCATATTCTGGAAAAGAAATCATTAATTTTTTACAATGTCATTTTTATAAAAAATAACCGTTAACCTTACAAGTAGATCTAAAATAATATTGATCACAGCATCACAAGTGATATTGAGCCACTTGCAGTATTGTATATTGCTCCTACTATTAAATATAGAAAAAGCCACAAAACACTTCTCTTCTTTTCCTCACAACACTGAAATTCGAATAATTTAACACAATTCCAAAATGTAAATGTTAGCAAATTCGTATGTATTCTACCAATCCGTCGGCCTAGATCCAACTCTGCTACAGCATCATCATCAAACATATTCTTGTAACTTTCTGATTGGCATTTAGCAGCAGAGAGTTAGATTTTATGGATATGAAAACCTAGCTAGAATCTGCTCTTAAACGTCTCTAGGGATGTATCTAGATCTATTGGATAGATAAGTAGATGTGTATACATACCTGGGTTACAGGTGTGTTTCATGGTCTCTGTTTGACCCGACTGAGGTTCATCCTAGTAACAGGTACAGGTAGTTGTTAAATAACAGATTTAGTAATTAACACATGAATATCAGAAAACAGTTAGCTTTGTTTAGCTTATCAACACATACAAAAAAAATATATGTATTTGATACCCTAAAGTATAAACAGGAATTACATTTGATGAGGCTGGCAACAATTTACTTATAATATATATGGCAGGTAGGTGAATATACGATTTATCATATCATTAACAACCAAATAAACTATAATACAGGGGATTATTCCAAACCAGACCTCCACTTTAAACAATATCACTAGTTAAATTCACTGCTAAAGTTAAATTTATTATTAAAAGTAAGTAATTTTTTTCCTCTCTAAATTGTGAGGTAAACTATTAACCTAATATCATAGCATAAGCAGAGTGATCAAACTTACATTCGGAAAGGGGAATTCCCACTTGACATATGTATTCAAATCTTCCGGGGTGAAACCTATGTAAAAAGAATTTTTCAATACAATAACTGATAGACATGTGGTTTGATTGGTATATTATGCCACAGTCAAAGTTATCTCACTTGTGCCACATCACTTAGCAACACCAGTATAGCACAACCCAAAGGAATGCCCCATAACCCAGTCATATACTTGTCTGAATAACTGTGCCCTAGTGGAGAATACTTGCCATTGTCATGTATACCATGGCTAAAGACCCTTACTAAGGTCTCTCTGACACATGCACTAATAGGTTATTTTACTCTTGGGTTGGTGACCAATAGATAAAGGAAATAATCATTGTCTCAGACATATATACACATAAAATAATCCAGTACAGAGCAGTGAGCTTTACTGTTTAATGATTAATGAGAACAAGAGGTCTAGTTCTTGGAATAAAGTTTGGAAGTCTTGAAGATTCTCCCGAAGGGTGGAACTTTTTATGCCAAACTTCGGACTTGAGAGTAAAAATTCCATTGATAGGGCTCATCATTTATAGGAAGGAAACAATTTTTTAGGTAGGACATCTCACCTGAAGGAGTGTTGAATTGGATCCCTCTAACAACTCTGATTTCACAGTCATTGTCTCCTAAGTCAGTGTTAGACCTGAAAAAAACAATACAATTATCTGTTACTTTGATTTTGTTTGTTTGTTTGATTGTGGTTTAATCTAATATTCAATGGTAGTTCATTGATATAACCACGGATTGTCCATGTCACATTTATCCTTGTTTAAATACTGCAAAAAAAATGAAAGAAAACCTTGCAAAAACCAGCCCCATGACTGCAGAAGCCACATCATGTGATTCACTCATATACCTGATGCTTGACAGGCGGACTCGGAATATGTGAATGTACCATTGAAGTAAGATTAGTAAGTGGACAAACTAACCACTAAACCATGGCCACGGACCTGTTATATTTCATCCTGAAGTCAAGGTAACAATTACATTATTTTATCCAACATACATGTACACTATGAATGTTTTGACTAAATACCAAGCATATACCTCTGAACAAATTCAAGGGTTGAAAATATTTCAAAATATTAACATAAGAAATTTTTTTCATAGCCAATCATAATGGTATATTATCCTCTTTCTTAACGCCATTTGATGTACTAAATTAGGCTGCTGCCAAAGATTATAATACTAAGAATATAGTCTTATTTTGCATGGTTCTTTATCACTCCCATTCACAAATACCACATGCCCTGAATAGGTTTGTTTGTTTGTTTGATTGGGGTTTTAACGTCGTACTCAAGGGTATTTCACTTATATGACGACGTGCCAGCCCAATGGGTGAAGGAAACCCCCCCTGGCACCACTGGCAACAAACAAAGACAGGATGGGACAAATACAGGAAGGCAGCAACAGGACACAATACAGACACCACAAACAGATCGGCTTCCTGTTCCCCTTTAGCTCTGACAGCACCAGGGCAACCACCCGCGCCCTGAATAGGAACATCTTAGCTGTGCATAAGGACGCTTACCTGACCATGGAGAAAGACTTGGTCTCGTAATGGAACTTTGGAACTGGGTCACCATGGCGAAATGCATTTTTCAAGGAGTCTAATTCTTTTCGACCATTTTGTTCCATTTTCTGAAACCTGTTAAAAAATATTACTTTGAAATTAAAATTAATAAATGGTATATGTTTCAAAAAAGGGGAGAACATCTCATAATAAAAGGCTGAAGTTTCTCTCATTAATCATTGAATATAGAAATTCTCTGACAAAAGCTTGCCCATTTCCTAGGATTGGCAGAACAGGGTTTACATTTAAAAGCACTTTGCCATGTTTGAAGTAGCATCTGTTCTAAAAATCTTCAAGACAACCAGCACCTTAAGTCAGCAGGAACGGACCAAAAGTCGCTGATCAGTGAGCGCAGGCTACAGTATGAAGATTGGAATAGTTTTGCTCTGTACACAGGAAAGAGCACATGGACATATTTTGAACACAAAATTACATTAATGTGACTCATATACCAGATGTCCCCAGGGATGATTCTTATCTGGGAGGGGTACGTGATAGGAAGATCTGTAATGTGACATAATTAACACTGAGCCCTGGCTGTGGGACCTCAAGCATGGGGTGTTCGCCTGATCACCCGCATTAACAAACACATTGAGTTTCTTCCAGCCTCATCAAATAACAATATAGATAGCTATTAATAACTTACTTTGCAGACGACGGTATATCTCCTAATTTGGAATAATGTTGACTGTTTGTAGCACTCGTCTGAAAGTATACAAAACAATCAATTTATTCTATTGGTACCCGGTATCTTTATTGACAGTATAACAAGGCAGAGGACTAGGTGTGAGTTGCAATCTTAACAAACTAAAATGAGAAGAATTTATTTTGTTTGACAACATGCCGAGTTTGACTTGAGCCTTAAATTTGTCTATTTTTTCGGATAAGTGTACACTTTTCGGGAATTTAGATGAAGTTTATGATGGTGGTGACAGTTTAAATGTTGCAGGGAAAGTTAAGGTAGTCACCGGGAGAGTGGCTACATTCCCAAAATACTGATGCGTAGGTACGTAACCAAAGGCATCTTAAGCTCATATATCGCATTGATGAGAGAATCAGTTCTTGAGTTAACACAATTAACAGATGAACATGTAGCCAGGACATGGACACTGGGTGCTGTAGACACAAGCCTGCTCTTACCCGTATTTGCTGTATCAGTTGTTCCTCTAGTTTCTTGAAGACCTCATCTCTATCTTGTGTAGGCTCAAAATCCTCAGGGGAGACAATCATAAAGCTATCCTCATCATCTGGCTTAGGGGGAGGAGGTGGCACCTATACAACAATAACATTGTTATAGATTAGTTCTTACTAATAACAATTTATCTACTTTAATGCCAATATTCTTATTAACATTATTATTGTTTAACAGTTTGGGAAAACTGCTTGAATAGTTTGTTTCACACAGTTCACTTATTACAGAACAATTACCAAGAGCAAAGATATGGCAATAAAAAGAGTTGTTCAACGGACTGCATTGGAAGCACATTAAAAAAACTATTCATCATCAAACATCACTAGCCATCTTAAAATACTTAAACAAACATATATCTACCTTACATGAAATATCTGTTTTCCTGAGAAACCTAAATTATAAATAGTATTTATTGAGAAAAGAGAAGCAGGTGAAATTATTTGACTGACCTGAGAGAGATCAACAGGCAGACCACTTTGTGCAGCTACTAACATGGGTTCACATCCCTGTAAAGAGAGCAGAGCAGTTACATTTTATTACTGATTAAACTGAAGAGTAAAACATTTTTCACAAGTGTTGTCATTACAAAAAAGGTTGCTTGCAGTCCTGATGATGGCTTAATAGATGCTGAAATATTGGGTCAAATGATGTTACTGTCTTTATATTATACACTACTTGTGTATTATGAAAGGGTTAGTATGTTTGCCTGGGATTTTACACTGTCCTTGTATCAGGTTATATTACAACATGCTAGTCTAATGGGGGAAGAAAACCACCATTGATATTACTGGCAACAAACAAATACGTCAATACAGTCACAGTCCCAGTTCAAAGACACCACAAATAGATCAACTTCATGCTACCCTTAGGAAGGGGCTTAGGCAGACACCCATCCAAGTTGACAGCCTGAAGTGAACAATTACCTCATGTGGACAACCTGAAGTGAACAATTGCCTCATTAGGACACTCTTTTTTAAGAAATTAACATGCCCGGAGATAAGGAAACTGTCAAAATTGGACCCCCAGTTATTTGAAAAGTGAAGCAAAATGACCATTTTGTTCAAGAGAATCAAATCAACATATAATTTAAACATATTGTATACTGAAGCATAAGTACTGCCATTCCTACTTCCACTTAGGATACAGACAAGTCAATTTTGATAATTGTTCAATAATCCACTCGATATCAGCTACCAGGCTAGATGTATATCACAATCACTCATACCTTATGTGACCGTAAGTATTTCTTGGCCAGTTCAACATCACCATTTTTCTTAGCTTCAACGGCTGCTGCTTTGAATTCTCCCATTCTCTCTTTGAGAAATGATTCTAGCTGCTCCACACGAGATGATGGACTTCTCTTCACAGCTGAGAATATTAATATATCATTGTTATAGACCTTTCAATATCTTCAAATTAAACTCCCAGGCTAATGCCAGCTATATACAGAAAAAGAGTTTCAACCCTTTCAGCTGATACATAGTGTATCTATCTTCTTTTTGATCATATAGCCTTATTTTTGCTTGTTATCGAAGTTGGAAAAAGCCAACATGAACCCGTCTTCATTCAATTTGTAACTAATTTCAATATTTCGATGCAAAGACAGCTATCAATATTGTTTTGGAAATCAATTCTTTAAAGCCACTGATGTATTTCAACTTACATTCTATTCGAGTAATTTCGGCATCAGGTCCCTTCCTCTGTGCTTTGGGTGAGGGTGCTGGTTTAGGCTGTTTGGGTGGGCTGGGCAGTGCCTGTTTGGGGGCTGCACCAGGTGGGGAAAGAGTCTGTCTACTGGGTGGACCGGCACCTGCACCGCCTGCAGGTCTAGGACTTGACGCCACCGGAATTGGGGCAAATCCTGAAAATAGACATATACATGAATACATGTTTTACACTTGACTTGTTTTGTTAGTGTTTAGTATCATATTAAATGATAGTTTATAACATAACGACTTTTTATAAATAGTGTTTGGTGGGAAACTAAGAACACACATGTACCATACAAAAAAACTCACACCTCTCCAATATTTTTTATATTTAAACGGAAGGTAAAAAAGTGATTTCAAATGTTTTTGATATGCCTTATAGGAGGACAGCAGGCAAATATATATAATAAATAATTCCTTTTACACCTATTGAAATAGTCAAAATCATTAAATGTACTATTAGTTTAATTACATGTTAAATACATCAGCTCTGGAAATCACATTGGTCAATGCATTGGTCTTTTAAACTGAACACCCGAAGATGTTTTCCTTCATTTTATTTGACTATTGATATTTGGTAAATATATTCAAAACTATCAGGTCATGAACTTTATTGTTTTTTACACAAATTCAGACCTTTGCAACAGCAGTGCTTAATTAGTGGATTGTAATTACTGACGAGTTTAATAGTCATCCATGTTTTGTAAATGTGAGGAATAACAGATGAGGACCCTCCTGAAGGCAACCCTAACATTATGCTTGAATCTCATAAAAGCACATCTCATTTAACTTTTTAAGGCATGTTTGTTTGATTGTTTGTTTGATTGGGGTTTAACATCGTACTCAAGTGTATTTCACTTATATGATGATGTTTCAGCCTAATGGTAAAGGAAACCACCCACTACACCACTGGCAACAAACAAAGACAAGACACAATAAATATAGGACAATCAAAGGATACAATACAGACACCACAAACAGATCGGCTTCCTGTTTCCTTTTAACTTTGAGAGCACAAGTGCAATAGGAAGCTACCTCCAACCAGCCGCAATTTTTAGGGCAATTCAGGATTAGGTTGACCAAGAGTGGATGAAGTGATGGTCAGCCATGTCCCCGATACATGTTAAATAGCATACAGTTCACTTTGAAAGCTTCCTGCTATTTACAATATGAATTTTATGTCCTTAAAATAATTGTTCAAACCTGGTGGTGTAGGAAGTTCCTCAAAATCCACCTGTTTGCCAGCTTTATGAGCTTTCATTGCATCATTGTATTGCTGAAAGAAGATAGTATAAAAATAAATATCTATATGGTGAAATTAATACTTAACGGCTGTAATCAAGATTCAATTACGAGGCAGGTTTCTTTCATGAAATCTTTTACACCATATTAATTAAATGTGAGTCACAATGCATTTATTATACTGATTTATTCACATCAATTATGCCACACTTTTTTAAACTTACGGTTTTCACTATTTCATGCAATGATACCCTTTTATTCCCAATGCGAAACACTCCTAGAATCTATGAGTCAGAATTAGTCAAAGAATCAATCAGTCAACAGTGAATATTTCGAGAATGCATTATTTCTTAGCGGTCTATAATCCTTTCCCAATAGTTTGTTTGGCTGACTTACATGTAACATGTATATCATATGACAAAATTCAAGTTAGATTGTTTAATTGTTTAATTGGGGTTTAACATCATACTCAAGGAAATTTCACTTATTTTATGACGTGCCAACACAATGAGTGAAGGAAACCATCCTTGACAACACTGGCAACAAACAAAGACAAGCCGGGACAAAACCAGGACAATAACAGGACGCAATGCAGACACCACAAACAAATCGGCTTCCTGCTCCGGTTCGCAGAGCACCAGGGCAACATGAAGCTCCCTCAAACTGCCCGCAAATACAAGTAAGAAAGATAGAATCATCGTACAGCCGTTGTACATCGACGGGCTAAGTTGAGTTTACCATAAAAAAAGACAACAAGAGTTTGATTGTTTGATTAAGGTTAAACGTCATACTCAAGGGTATTTCACTTAGATGACGACGTGCCAGCTCTATTGGTGAAGAAAACAACCCTGGACACCACTGGCAACAAACAAAGCATTGTTCCTGGAGTTATATAGAAATCAATTTCTTGCACCCCAAAAATAAAATTCATATTTTTTCTCCAATATTTTATATTTTTGCATTGAAATTTAATTTTTATTCTATAAAACAAAAATTAACACGTTTACACCAGGGTTCATTTTTTAGCTAATTGAAAGTTTACAGACATATTGGTTGTTTGACTGCAGAGAAAGCTGTAACAGGATGTCGTATGGGTTTTCACTAAAATAGCCATCCATAATTATAATTTAAGTGTAAACCATTCAGTCTGAAGTGAGGGTATGCCACAAAAAATAAAAACCCTACTATACCTTAACAATCCTCCCCATTCTCCGAGCTTTACTTGTATTACCCTCAGACTTTGCTTGTTCTTCAGCAGATTTATATTTCTCTAACCGCTGAGTTAAAGCCTCCATTACAGAAGCGGGGGCATCCGGTGCCTGGAACAGGTGCTTCTCCTCTGATATAAATATAAAATAATCTCACTTCAATTTTATAACTTTTCTATATAGTCTTTATTATTCCGCTGTCAAATTGTACAACCTTTATCAGTTTACATTACCATAGAATTTCTTTGATTGGTCATACTCACTGGTCCTTCATTTAAATAACCATTTGCATTTCTACTGTTGTATCTTAAATTCCTGTTGTATGTAGAGCAAATACAGGAGGTTCAGTTTTTTGTTTGTTTGTTTGATTGGTGTTTTAACGTCGTACTCAAGGCTATTTCACTTATATGATGACGGATTGTCCACTTCACACAGCTTTATTACGATGGAAAACCAGGAGGAACTTCCGAAACCTCATAAAAACCACCCCCGTATTTGCCGGAGCCACAACATGTGACTCGCTCATATACCCGATGGTCAACACGTGGACTCGATCTCATGAATGGTAAATC
>JARFOD010102847.1:0-16304 GCA_031763545.1 Mopalia muscosa
TTCTGTTGCCCTGGTGTTCGCAGAGCTAAAGGGTAACGGGAAGCAGATTTGTTTGTGATGTTCTGTATTTCTGTCCGGCGTCATATAAGTGAAATGCTCTTATCGACAGTTGTTTCCATATACCTCACGATAGGGGTTCTTTATTATTAAACTAATATAGACAACTAGGTATGACCCTTAACCTTTCACATTAAGTTATCCCCCTTAAGCCCAGTTAACTGCCAGCAACTTGATCTCATATGCATTCAATTCTTTGGCCCAAAATATTTTAATCAATAGTGTGCTTTTTTTCACAGAATATTACTGACCTTCAAACCCATATACTCTACCCTTCTTACATAAAGTTGTTCATCAATTAAATGCCATTTGCTTATCGGAACTTGACCGAAACGTTGAATCTTACTGAACAAAATTATACTGTTGATTATTATATGACTTAGTGAGTATGTCCTATTTTAATATAACTTATCGGCGTATCGTCATCGCTTGGTCATTCGGTTACACAGTGCGTAGACCTTGTTTAGCCAATCACTATTCTCCGTCGTGAGCTCAATCCAGTCAAAGATGCCTGGTTCGGCCTAAAGCGTCAGTCAATAGTACTACCGCGGGCCTGTTTAACTTGATATACAGCTCATCTAAAGGGAATAACTATATATGCACACAAAAAAGATCTCTCATAATTGTATCATGTAAAATTAAGAGATGCGTTTGGCTCTTCCGAGGGCTTTAAAAAAAACATCTCTTCTCATGGCGCATATCATCAACATCTGGAGAGATTAAGAGGATACCTAGTTATTGTCCAATGATTGTCGCTTAGGAGCCCCCAGTCTGTTATGGAAGGGATCTCCGCCAAAAGTCTAGGTGGGTTAGTCTGTTATTCCTGTTATTCTAGGTAACTGGAAGACGTTGTTGTCACCTATTCTGTGATACTCTGTCACGTGAAGACATTCCAACTGTGTATTTCGACTAACTCATGCTTGTAAATGGACTATCGTTATGTTGGGAAGTGCAAATGGTTTTCACCACAGCGAATTTTCACGTTTTGTCCCAGAGCTACTGACAAAGTAGATATACCAAGAGAAAAGACTTAGTCGCAGGGACTTTGATAATCGTATGCTCCAGTATGACCCCAGAGGGCGCGCTGGTGCAATAAATGAAGACACAACATTCTCCCTCAACCGCAAGTGCTTTGTTTTAACTTCGTCTAAACCATATACCTATTGACATCATTGATGCATACACTTGTTGTGGCGAGGTACCAGCTTCCCTGGTCTCATAACAAAGCATCCGGTTATATACAAACTCATGTAATTGAGTTAGCAGTTCGGGTACAGCTGCTGTGTCAATGCCTGTTTACGCAAAAACATCTACAGAGGTGGATTCATTTTGCTCTTCACAAAATACATGAGTCAACTTGAATGCACGAATTGATTAGAATACGTGGTTAGAATGACTCATTTTACATACACCTTTTGTTGAACTCCCTACTATGGAGGGTGACTTCTAGCGGCATGGTTGTCACTTTTTGCGAGTAAAGCTAATGTCGCTGCACTTAAACGAAGAGGGGATCACAACACTAAATATCATTTGTGCACCTGTCACAAATGTTTGTGGGTTTAAGCTATTGTGACCAGCATCCAACAATCTTATATCCAAAAAATGAAATCTACTGTCTGATTTCTGCTACAGTTTGAGTGCAAAAGTTAAATGGGCTCGTCTTGTGTAGACGGTTACACCTCGCTAGACTCAAGTATCCTCACTCTATACGCTGAACCGGGATAGATGTAACTTATTATAAATCTCTGTACATCGGGGACAACCTACATTTGAATATAGCTGGTGGCTGACATTCTACCACGGTTAATTTCATTCAACAGGAGATTATTGGAAATGGAGTTCCGGAAAATCGACGAATATTTGTTAAAGAGGTTCCGATTCCGTGAACACGATCGTTACATATTCAATTTATAAGAGATATCCAATGAATATGTTGCTCTGGTATTTTTAATCAAGTAGTATCGAAAGAACAGCAGGTGGCTGGAAGCATCACTGGTGCTCTCAGAGCTTAAAAGGAACAGGAATCCGATCAACCTGTTTAATATGCCATTGTATTTCGCCCTGTGGCTGTCATGTAATTGTCCCATTGTGTCTGTGTTTGTTGCCAGTGGTGTCTAGGGGGGTTCATTTCATCCATTGGGCTGGCACGCCGTAATGCGAATGAAAAAGAAACCCTTAATTACTATATTAAGCCAATATCGAACAATCAATTTAAACGGACATATTGTCGTAATATATTTCATTTACCAAATGGGAACAAGGAATACGTTGCTATAATGCATGTGTAAGTTATGGAAGTTATCGGAGGAAGGCATTATCGTTATATGTTTAATTTATAATACGTTGCTCTTGTACGTTTTTTTTTTTTAAGTATTACCCTAACTAACCAGCACATATGTTTTGTCTAAATGAAACCAATCTCATGTTATACATGCCTGTAACCCAAAGGTCCCGGGTTCAATTCCCGGTGGAAGCAAGCAAATTGTTCTCTTTTCATTTATTTAAAATACATATAGGCAATGTAGAGTTCTGGTGCTCATAACTCTACATCCGGTAGATTTGAATGCGCCATTCAAACAAACTGAACTAAACATGCTTTGTTCAACAAATGATGTTAAAACATACAAAGATGTTCAATGATGCTGTTAAAAATTTTAATACCGTTTTCTTCACTTTACAAACAAAATAAACTAAACTAAAAATGTTTTATTCAACACATAATGTTGGAACATACATAGCTGTTAAATATTTCTGTTGAAATATCGTTTCTTCACTTTACAAAATACTTTTCTATAATATACCTGTTAACAGGAGCATTAATGGCTATACTACTTGTGTATGGCTCCCCGTGTTACGTATTTAATCATAGGAATACATTCCTGCTTTGTGTTTTGTTCACATTAATCTTCAAATAATAATACCCATGCATGCTACCTTTTGCTCAATTTTCCAAACCATACAATGTTATTATATGTTCAGTCCAACAACTTTCAAAGATCACGGTGTCGATCCACTCTTGGGTACACAATGTTTCCAATTATCAAGTAGTCTTGTTGACTCAAAGTTTCCACAAAGTCGACAGCTTTTACATTATTTTGCTATTTAAAGATTGATTTACTGAGTGCATACAACACAGGTCACTTCGTATCCATCTTCATAAGGTGGGCAGGGTAAAGATCCACAAATCACTTCTACATGATAGAGCAAGTTTCCGTTCTGGTTTTTAGATGTATCCGGGTGAACATCAGGGTCTTGGTCCACACACACGTACTCAGATCTCGGGTTAGTATAAAATCCGGACATCAGGAACCCCAGGTACTCAAGATTCCACCCAGAAGGACATTCGAGACGAGCGGGTATCATAAGGTGTGTCAGCCTGCCTGGTGCTTGACAAACCGCACACTGAACATCATGCTCCTTCACACTTCTGCCATCAGCGTTGTTGCGATGAAATCCAAAATCGCTTTCAAATTCAGTACCATAGAGGTGAGAGTTACGTTGACGACCAGCAACTGTTCTATTCCATTGCGGGTCCATTGGTAAACACATGTGATTCGCTCCTGAACCTGTTTCAGTGTAATGAGATCCAGCCATGAAACCAGTATAAAGTTTTGATGTTTCGGTGGGGCAAATATTTCTTCCCCAGCGTACATAAGTGGCTCCTCCAATGCTAGATCGTCTTGAAGATCCATTTAATTTCTTTCCAGGTGAGTCAGTGGTCTTAACTGATTCTGTTTTCTGCCCAATCTGATGTCCCTTTGGTGGAGACGCTAAACCAGTTTCAACTGCATCTCTTAATCTATCGCTGAAGGATTTTAGGATTTCCTCCACTTTGCCTTCGAATTCTGTTGAGAGGCCATTCATTCCTGGGGGGCCATACGGCCCCTGAATACCGTCTCTGCCATCCCGACCATCTCGACCTGGTATTCCTTGACATGTCGTTACTACTTTTTTCTCATCACTTTGTTTCAGTACACTAGACTCAGTTATGACAGTCACAGTAATGAGAGTAAACATGAGATTCCATATCAGAGATATTTTATGTACCTGAAACCGCATACTGAGATTATAATCGGATCGCCTATATCTTATCACAATCCGTCTCTCGACCGACCTTTTCCTCAGGATGCTCGGTTATTTCCTCGTAGGTCTTTAAGTTAAACCACTGGATTCGATTTAGGCCTTGAAAATATAGTAAAATAATCTGCAACACGAATTCTAAATACTGTGCTAGAACTCCGACGAAGACTGCTGCTATACTATGAAGAGGGGTATTTGTAACCATCAAGTACCATCTACTTTTTCACGCAGGCTGCAACTTAGAGATAAACACGCGCTATCTCGTTCTTCCGAGGACGTCACATTACAGAACACGACCTTCACCACAGTCATAAAGCATGGTCCTGTTTTATAACCAAGCCAACGATACCCTATGTCATTGAGGTAAGTCGGCGACCGTTTTAATCAAATAGGATAAGCGTGGGAATATATTCATGGCTCATCAACGGATTCAATTCCAAATTTCACACTCACACTTAAAATATAACAAAATGACCCTTCACCTTTCACATGATCTTACCCTCCCTCCTTAGACACAGCTGGTCGTCGTTTTAACTCTCACTTGATCTCATATATATTTAGATCTTTGGATCATATATTCTAATCTATGATGCACTTTATTTTTTCAGAACATTCTTGTCTTTCAAACTCATTTACTTTAATATCCTTCTCACGGAAAGTTGTTCGCCAATTGCATGACATTAGCTTCAGAAAGTTTTTTATTTACTGGATCGGAACGTTGAATGTAACAAGTCGTTATCCATGAAATTGTTACTGTGGTTATTATATAACATGATAAGTAAATCCTCTTTTCAAATAACACATCGGCTTAAATTCATGATTTGGTCATTCGGTAAACGGTGATATCTAACTCCACTTCCGATAAATACTGATAAACCTTAACCAATCACTATTATCCGTCTTCAGTTCGATCAAGTCAAAGATGTCTCCTTCTGTTCTACAGCCTCAGTCCATAGAACTACTTTGCGGTTGTTTAACTCGATTTACACCTCATCAAAAGGGTAGAACTGTTTATACATAGCACAAAAAAAGTGATCGGTCATTATTTTTTTGGGATGTACATGGCTCTTCCGAGAGCTTTAAAAAATATCCCCACTCATTGTGACGTATGGTTTACCCACAGACATCTCAAGTAGTGTCGTATTCAGTCGGCACCCATCTCAAGTTCCACCAAATGGCATCTTTTGGTCTTTTATTGCAGCCTTTAATATTGGGAGAGGAGAGCATGGAACTCAGCCTCTACGAACCATGTTTTGATTTAAAGGTATGCCATTTGAATATAAAAAGTGTGTGTAAAGCTTCCACACAGGATGTGTGCAGTTCTCCTGGTTATCTGACCTTTACAGGGATTTTATCAAGACTGGCCGCCTACTAAACTGTTAATATGTCACGCTTCTTCCACATTTGTTAACTATACTGAGAAAGAAACGACATATTGTCTTTTGTGATATTCGTATACATGGTCATTGCATATATAATAAAACATTCGCTGGGCATAAACGATAATGAATTATTAATTACGTGTTAAGGTATTGCTGGACCCCTTAGGGTCAAAATGAACAATATTTCTAATTTGATGGTGGTGAAAAAGATAATTCGAAATTTTGATTACAATTAGTTAAACTGAAGCCTATAATTTTGTTTTACCTTGATTATATTTCAAGTTGCAAAACTTAAATTGCCTACTGATGGCATTTCATTTTTCTCAACATTTTTCAAGGCGTATTTCTAGAAAACTATTCATGCTAGAAACTTTAAATGTGTTTCATTATAAAGATCACAGTGCTATCTAGTTAAAGGTGCCTTATTGTTCGTCCTCATTTTTTAAATGTTTTCTGAAAGATGTATTTTACATTTTTATAAGAGTTTCCCAGGCGGGATAGACAAAAAAATCCACTGGGATCTTTCTAATGAAATTTTATTTTTAAAAATGAGGCACCGTTTATAGGTTCGAAGACAATTCTATTCGGTCAACTAATTTACTTAGTCTGATCGTTATTGCATTTTGAAAAATAAACCTTGAAAAATGCATTTTTTTCTGATGAAATTTACTCGCTTTGCAATATTTTGAGAAATAATGATGGGATTTTCAAATAATTCACATATTTGTAATGCTGAGAATTCAACAATTTCAATAATATATACGTATATCTGCTATATGTTTTCGAACAATGACGTCAATTTCGCTTTTAAAATGTACTAATTAACGGCTATGCTAATTCGATTGCAAGTACAATACAGATGGTTGTCTTTTGCAATAAAAATAATAAGCTTAGGTTGAAAAACAGTTGTATTTTCCTTTAAAGTAAACAACGAAACACAGATTAAGTATATATTTCTGGTTCATTTCTATTAGATCACCTGTCTTACATCTGGGTTTGATAAATGGATTATAAGTCTCTTTATTATATGAAAATATTTTATTTCATCCTAAGAAACAAACACTGACTACTATGTTTTATCGTTTTAAAACAAACTAACACCTAAAACAGAGACATGATCTTAAATTTGTATACTTTGATTCCATTATGTAAATAGCTTATTTTTTTTGTACAAAGAATAAACTTTTTCTGAAATCTTATTTTTATATCAGCCGATTTTATATCTTCATGAAAATTGATTTTGGTATAATACGAAAAACGATAATAGACTGACCATCACGACCAACATAAAGCCCGTGGACGACGTCGTAACGCCCGTCACAACAGCGTTGACAGGCGTACGACGGCGTAGCGATAGTGTGTCAGCCATGATGGGGAGGTGTAGCTTTAATAGGGAGGTACCTCCCCATGCCATTGTTGTGACCCCAAACCACCCCATGTCAAATCTCGTCAACTCTCGCGAGAGCACGAGACAACACCCACCCAACCCCATGACAGCACTTGGGATTACCCTTCCCTATTCACAAGAGCATCCGCTTCGCACTACATGATAAGTATTAAAGATGTTAAAAAGAAGCTCAGCTTGATTTAGGTTTGACCGTTAACGTTTCGTTGCACTGGGCGAGATGCATGAACTATCCAACTATTACAGTTTATAGAAGCACCAATTTTGTAACGATAAATCTGGAACGGGTCATTCTGGTTTCTTCTCAATGGAATATTTTTTAACATCTTCCAAAATTTTGACACTTTGTGTCAGTGCATCCTGTAATGCAACTTTTTTCGTGATGTAGACATGCGCGCATAGTGGAGCTTTTTATATAGAAATGCTTATGTGTACCACAATACCAAAGTATCATGTTTATTAAGCAAGTTATGTCAATCTTCTTATTACATGTATTTGACACATTATGGACAATGAAGGCATAACTTACTGTAGTGTACAGCAACTATTACAAATAGTCTACTGTTTGAGAAAATTCAATTTAAACAACCCTTTCTTTTTATGTAATAGCAAATCAAGCCCAAATGCTTCACATCGCAGCGCTCAAAGCATCATGGGAGACGAACACCTTCACCCAGCCTCACAACTGCAAAAGCTACCCCTTCACGTTATCATATCATCTCGTGCCACTTCCGTTCAGACATGCTTTGATGTTGTGTCAGCCATGTTGGTGATATGTAGCTAAGGGAGATAACTACTGATGTCATTATTGTAACCCGGCTCAACCCATGTCAAATCACTAGGGTCAACCCTTCCTCATTTAGTAGGGCGTTGTTACCTATCCGCTTCGTACTACATGATAAATAACAACCCTTCCTTATTATCAAAACAAGTGAAAACACATTTTATGGATGTCAAACTTCTTTAATATTTCTCACGACGTTTCAACACAGTTACTAGTGTCTTTATCAAGTGTATGGACTTTACAGACCTGCCTACCGTAGAAGAAATTTACGCGTAAACATTGTTTTTTTTATGAGTATTTTGTTACAATTTTGTATATTTTTGTATTACAGCATAGGACAGAATATTAGTTTTTATGCATATTTTGAAAGCCTTTTAGTGTATTTAAAGTATGTGTACAAAATACTCCAGACTACACCAGGTAGGCAGGTCTGCCTTTATGTGCAAAGAATTGTTATTTCAGCAGTATTTTCTTTGTGTGTGTATTTAAATGTTATGTTTATGTATTTATGTCAATTCTGTGTACAAAATACACAGTGTAGACAGGTCGGATCAATTATTCACTAATAAAGAGACTTTCCATGTACGCATAGCGCAATAGTACACAGAAAGTACATGATATGGTTAATAACTCAGACCAAGACCAAGCAGTCAAAAACTGCAGAGTTTATTCGCCCTTAAAATATATCACCTGGATGAAGATCTCCTGTCCACTGATTGGTAGATTATTGTAAATTGACATCAATGGACCCCAGCATTAAATATTGACACAGTTGTGTAACTGGCAGCATGTCTGGGGCAAGCAAAACCTAGGATTGGCAAGTCAATATCAGGTTTCAGATATCCCGAAGTAAATTAGTTGTTTCAGAATGGGTATTAATATTTTAATATTATTGAAAAAATTAAATTTGACCAGGGCAAACACATTTTATTCCACCTGCCCTGATAGCAGTACTCGTAACGTTATGCCCCTGGAACAGAAACCAAAACAGCCATTAGGCGTTTGCTCTGTTAAAAATTTAATACTAGTTTCCCTCCATTGTAAAATAGACAGCATGACTAGAACTTGAAGCATAAACTGAAGCCCTTAGCAAGACTACTTAATATCAAGGGGCGATTGCCAGTGAGAAAGTAATGTAAAGTCCTAATGTGAAACCTGGAGAGACAATGTGACTTCTTTGTTGCCTTCCTTTGAAATTTTTTCCTCCGGGGGTGGAGATAATCCAGGAATTCTACGGCCAGGTAAATGGCTGACACAGTTTATTTACAATGCTATTAGTTATGAGGTCAGTGGCAATGTTACCTATAACAGGTTAGGGAATGTGGTGACCTACTTAGCAGCGTCGGGTGAAAACACAGGTATACCTTTGTAAACAAACATACTCTTATCACAAAAACATACTTTTTTCTTTAGCTTAGACTTGAAATACACAGTATCAGTCCAGGATTATTTTGATTCAATTTTAGTAGTTTTTCTACCGACCTAAAAGGAAGAGAGTATATAGCTTTATGTGCATATAGGCCTTATTAGGTTACTGTGGTATTAGTCATAAAAGCAGCTCAAAATGAAACATGGAATACATCACGTCAGCAATTAAGGCATTAAAAGAGGATCAAAGAATCATAATGACACCATATACATTTGAGATAACTATGCTCCCTGTTCATCACCTACCCAGTTGTTCTGCGGGTGGGCAAGGTGTTATGTTTGTTTGTTTGATTGATGTTTAACACAGTTAGCCAAGGTGTTGTACTGTATTATAAAATTACACAATTTTTTTTTTTTTTTAAATTCATACGGTTAGTGTAGGCTAACAAGAACATAACCTTTCAGAATTGAAAAAATTTATGGTCGAAAAAAAAAAAAAGGAAAAAAGCTACCATCTAATATAAAAAACTTAACTCACAATCGCTGTGAGTTTGTTGAAGTAATGTTTACATGTATGCCAGTGGTTTATGTGGCTGTATTTAAGTATTTAACACATGTTTGGTCAACATCAACATACAACATCATTATAACCTTCTGGGACCGGCTATCCACTATAAGATGATCATATGTCATCCCATGTTATAAGTCTATCTCTCATTTCTAATCTGGTGTTAGGGTCTAATCGCCTTTCAAGCAACTGGCCCCTGTAGCATAACCCATAACAAGGCAAGAATAACATCAACAGAATCATGGCATACCATGTCCCATTCCTCTCCAGTGTGTACAAAGTGTGCCATTATGACATTAAAGTAAGCTATGCACGCCCCAGATCTTCAAAACAAGCCCATATTATACACAACCTGTGGTGGCTGGGTTGCATATTTCCCTGATGTGTCCAAAAAGTCAGATTTCTTTTAACTGCTTCTAATTAGCCAACATCGTTATAATCATTTTTTTAGAAAAGCATATATAAACAATTTATGGCTGATTGTTACTACTGTACGATTGCCTTACCTTCATATTTTGGTAGTCATAATAGTAAAGTCCAAAATAATCCTTCTCCAGTAAATTGATGTGATCACACACTTTTTCAAACAAAAACAAACCATAGGCATTTTTCTGAAAATTAAATGATAAAAGCGTAAGGGTATAGTACAGGGTATAACACACAGGGAGATGTTTTTTGGCTTTTACAAACTCAAACAAACCGTCTACCCTCTATGCTTTGTTAGTTTGATTGGGGTTTAATGTCATACTCAAGGGAATTTAACTTATATGACAACAGATTTCCACTTCACACTATGTCTTGCCTAATTAGGGTGGAAAATCAGGGAGAAACCTGGTAAGAAACCACCCCTGCGATTTGCGGAGCCACATCGTGTGGCTCACTCATATATTTCGACAGACGGACTCGATCCTGTGAACAGTTCATCGAAGTAGAATTAGTAAGGGCACACCCTAATCACTTAGCCACAGCTGCAGGCCCTCTACCCTCTACGCAAGGGTTTAGGCAGAAAGGTGTCTACCTATTCAAATGGACACACTGAAGTGAACAATTGTCTCATTTAACATGCAGAAGTTAGGTAAATTGTTACAGTTGGACAGCCAGTTATTTAAAATTGAGCAAAATGGCATAAAAATAGGGAACCACTCAAGGGGTGCAAGGTACACCCGCTGCAAGTTGTTGGTTTTGGCCAGGACAACGTTTTTAGTAAAATGGAGATGATGACCTCGACCTTGACTCAATGACCTTGGATATAGGTCATGACACACCCTCTGGCCATGGGGAACATTTGTGCAAAGTATAAGCTTCTTCAAAGTTTGGTTTTAAAGTTCTGGCCCGGACAAGGTGGTGCGGACAGACGGACGGACAGACAGCACTATAACATAATAACGTCCACTTTCTTTGAATGCGGGCGTATAAAAAGCTTAAATCAGAAAAACCAAAGAAAATATTGTCTATGTGAGGTCCTCTGAGAACAGCAGGGCAACAGGGAGCTCCCTCCCAACTCTCTCCTGATTCAGTTAGATTGTTTTTCCACAAATCAATCATGTTACAAGGTGAGACTTGATTGCTTGATTAGGGCTTTATACTTAATGTTATTTCACTCATATCGTGCAAGGGTGCTTCCTTACATGACATCCAATACAAAATCAATGACAGATAACATGCACGATGACAGATGAGAACTCTGAGCATTAGGACAACATGAAACTCCAAAAACAGGGTGTCTCATTTTACTGTTTCCTGTTAAATTTGACTGAAACAGGTGTCTCAAATGGTTCTTTGGGTGTCCCAAAGACACCGAGACATTCCTCTAGCTTACACTATGATTCCAACAGTTATTAGTAAACACAATCAGAAAATGTGAGGTGTTTTGCTATGACAATCAGGCCTTAGCCAGGGGTCTATTCG
The DNA here is from genome assembly GCA_031763545.1 of Mopalia muscosa. Taxonomy (NCBI): domain Eukaryota; kingdom Metazoa; phylum Mollusca; class Polyplacophora; order Chitonida; family Mopaliidae; genus Mopalia; species Mopalia muscosa. Next base: position 11,553 of record JARFOD010102847.1, read on the forward strand.
CACGTCATGAGGCAAACCAAGAAACAGAAGCTACTGACATGTCATTGACAGATTTCTAACTTCATAAATACGGAGTTAATGAACTGTTTGAGACTTACCTCTATTTCTAAGTCCAATTTGATACCATCCAAAAGCTGAACAGTGGACATAACAAAGCCGCTGCCTCGGGCACTCCGACTGGCTGGTGTTTTCGGTGATGTGAATTCCCTTTTCTGTTGTTCTCGTTCTTTCTTTTGTTCTTTTTCAATCCTCTGTTGTTCTTTCCTTCGTTCTTTCTCTTCTTCTTTCATTTTCTTGGAATCTCTTATTTGTGAACTATCAGTAAAATCATTCCCATTGACATGCATATTTTCTTTTGAACTCAAATCATCGTCTGTTGCAACACTATTGTTCATACTATTGTTCATGCTTGTATTCTTTTTATCTTTAGCCATTTGCTTCTTTCGTTCTTGTTCTTCCTTCTTTCTAGCCTGTTCTTCTTTCTTACGCTCTTGTTCTTCTCTCTTTCTTTCCTTCTCATGAAGTTTCCTTTCTTCTTCCTGTCGCTTCTTCTCCTCCTTACCAGGAGAGTTTCCCTTTTTCTTATCTTTCGATTTCTTGTTTTTTTCCTCAAGAGCGAAGACGCCAAGTTCTTTATTATTGACATGCATGTGATTCTCTGGAGGAAGGTCATCAAGGTCATACTCATCTTCCTCAGGTTCCCCCCGTGGGCGCACAACGTGTCCCTCGGGTTCACCCCGCGGCCGGACAACATGGGCCTCCTCCATCATCATAACGGGGGATCTCACTCAATCAACCTGAAGAATAAAAGCGAAAGTTATATTTTTGACACTGTGCTCAAGGGCTTTTCAAATTTATTAGTGGGGTATGCATATATTTCCTCAAGAACACAACCATAACCATCAAAACAAGTGGTGCACACAGATATCAGAGGAATAAGATTTTCTGAAAAAATGGAAGGACAATATTTATTGAATAATGGAAATTACAGAACCACTTAATTCATACACACAATAAAAAAAAAAGAAGAACAAGTCAGAACAGCAGCTTTAGTTATAGAATGGTGTTCAAAGCAGTGCTCAATCGTACTGGTCTGACTTCAACACTAAAATTAAAATATTTGCTCCTCCACAAGCTGTGGCGTTGGTTGTATTGCAGGTGCGGAACAATTTTAATATACAAAATAGATTTTTTTATTTGTATGGCTGCTTTTGTTTGATTAGGGTTTAACAATATACTCAAGGGTATTTCATGTATATGACGACGGATTGTCCACTTCACATTACTCCTTGCCCTGTTACGGTGGAAAATCGAGAAGAAACCTCATAAAAACGACCCCAGGGATTTACGGGCAGACATCTTGTGATTCACTCATATACCTTTGTGTCGACAGACAGACTTGTTCCTGTGCACGGCATACTGAAGTAAGCTCAGAAAGCATACTCGCTAACCACTAGGTCATGCCGCGGGCCCTTATATTGTAATTGTACTCAATGAAAGTGAAAATACGATGACCACGATTTTTAATAACCATTGATTAGTTTGTTTAGATGAAATAAGATTGTCACAGCCAAACAAAAAGGTTACAATTATTCCTAAACGAAATTTAAGGTGATTAACGCCAACAAATGACCATGGTACTGTTGATAAAAAAAAATTCTACCTATCATTTTAACCATTTTTAGATTATCTGTTTGTTGAAAATGACAGGTGAACGGCTTTGTGTAGAGACTAGCTTATAACATGTACCTACTACATAATGTGTTATTTATGTAACTAGCTACCCCTGCAGGCAAGTAGCAAGAGGCTTTAAAATGTTGTTTGTTAACAATCTAACTACTACAGACATGTATATATGCTTATTGTATACATATCTCTCTTTCAGGGAGGTATAGTATTTATTAATTGAGATTACACAAAGTAAATTGACACATGTTTCTATAGTGAACTAAAACATTTTTTTCACCTGTTAACCAGAGTGTAAAACTGTAAGAGTGAGGATTATTGAGCTATAAAGTTTAACGGAGGCTTTGAAATAAGGTTAAATTTTTTGATTGGTAGCTTAGAAATCAAGCTGTTAATTTTACCCGTTTTAAATAGTGAACAATGATCCATTCATTTTGATTGGCTATTGTAAGGTTTTGGAGGTAATAACTGTTCAATTACTGGCCCTTATTTTAATCCCTGTTTACAATGTAAACCAGCTTCTCAAGGTTTTTATTGTTTGATTGGGGTGTAATGCCATACTTAAGGTTATTCCACTCACATGAAGGCGTGCCAGGCCAATGGGTGTATTATGTTAACCATCCCCTATAAAAGCAACTGGCAACAAACAAAGACATTGTTTGTTTGATTGGGGTTTAACGTCGTTCTCAAGGGTATTTCACTTATAGGATGGATTATCAACTTCACACTGCACCTTTTGACCTAGCCTTATTACAGTGGAAACCGAGAGGAAACCTCGGAAAAACCACCCCTGCGATTGCCGAAGCCACAACATGTGATTGGCCCATATACCTGATAGTCAACAGGCGGACACGATCAAGTCAACAGTAAATCGAAGCAGGTTCAATTTAGTAAGCACACCCGCTGCCACTAAACCACAGCCCCTAAGACAAGCATGACAAATATAAGACAATCACAGTACGTAAAACAAAGACATCACAAACAGATCGGAGGTCCTCTACCCCTTAAGCTCTGAGAGCACTAGGACAAAAAGAAACTCCTTCCAACCATCCATGGCTCCTCAAGGTAAAATTATGTAACTTTACTTTAGATCAGTCAACTTTCCTCACAGCAGAAGTGTTGAAAACTAACATGCGAGGGATAGGGCATTATAATTCAAGACATAAGAATTGTTTGCCTGCTGCTTAACACTGTACTTCATGATTTTCCGTCCAGTCATTTTACGACGAGCCAATGTGGCAACAGTCAACTAGCAATGGTATTATGAAAACAGATCACAAACCATGGCTCAATCGGTGTAATTCACAATGGCATTTACAAGCAGAAGAGCTTTGTGTAACTGTTACCCCTCCAGACTGCTCTTGTAAATGTACATGTATTACATGTAGTATTGTTAATTGTTCTCTCATCAAGGCTGGATAAAAACAATAATGTATAATATGCAGCACAATAAAAATCAATTGTTATCAAATCCAAACCAAAAGACACAGGTCTTTCTGAAACAAAAATAGCCAGACATACCTTTGTGAATGGATATATATTTAGCTCTTCAATGAAGGAAAAAGGGGAATTCCCCAATAAAAGCATAGATCTGACATGCACTGAATGAAGAGGGAGATCATATGAAGGAATTTATCCTTATAAGGCACTCATACACTTCTCTCTATTTCATATCACATCCAATTTCACTCAGTTCTGGTATAAGATGCAAGTTTCACTTGATTTTTGTAAATATATCCCACACATGCAAGAGTGACTGTACTGAAGCTACATGTATTCCAAGCTTCACTTTGTACTGGTATATATAGTCCAAGAATCATGAGTTCTGGTATGTGACCCAAATTTTATCCCTGCACACTGATTTCATAATCCATTAATGAACCTTTTACTACAAACTTTATATTAATATAAACAAAGCATGAAGAAACATTGGTTGACTATCAGCTATTTGAAACAACCTAGGTTCAATTGATTGATCAATCTACCTGGTAAACAATTAACTTATATAGGCCAATATGTGTCGTGGAAGTATTGTCTTTGCTCATTCATTGTTCAGCAGCTTGGGCTCACAACATGGGGTATAACCTGTCTCAGGAAGTGAAAGTGGTTAGCAGCAGGGTACAATCCCCAGGTATGAGCTGGAGGAAATCTGACAGGTAGTAACAGGTGATAATCCGCAGACCAGCTGAGCTACCTGTAATAGCAGGAGCCAGTCTGACAGGTGTAACAGTTTGTGATGGTACTCAGTCATATTAATAAAGTTCAGTTAGGTTCATGTTTACCTATAGTATACATGTATCATCATACAAATTAAGTTGTTCATATTCAAAGAAATTAAACAATCTAACATAAATTATCTTTGAAATCTCTAATAGGTTGGCTAGATCTTAGCCTTTTAGTGTAATTCACATACAGATTTAATGTGTCCGAGTCAGCCTTTAGTTGGTATATAATGTATTATTATCTAATTATCCCCTCCCCTACTTTCCAGCTGTAAAAGTTAGCTTACCAAGCCCAATCAAATATCAGCTAAAATATATAAGATATGATTTTAAAGACATACCCCTTCCCCTAAAATAGGTCACCTCTGTTATTTGAGATATCAGAGTGGCATAACTTCAATTGAGGTGAAATAGCATTACTACGGACATGTATCTATGAGATAGATTAAAACTTCTATAAACTTACCAAGCCCAATCAAATATCAGCCAAAATATATAAGATATGATTTTAAAGATTTTCAAACATGCTAAATTAGAACATTACAAATAGATTGATTGGTGTTTTTTTACGTCATGCTTAAGGGTATTTCACTTATATGATAGCCGTGTATTCCAACAATAATTAACACTAGCACAACCAAGATGTGAAACGTTTTTCATAATGTAGTTTTCCTCCAGTGCTAAATAAAGACAGAACTTCAACTCTTCAGCCAAACACATAGACATATTTACCTGGTCAGAAAGAGCAGTTCATTTATGAGTCATTCATATATATTTCTAAAAGCAGTCACACTGGCACAGGGATGTAAATCAATTAAAATCGAAAAATCATCTTATTTTCTAG
>JARFOD010102858.1:0-16303 GCA_031763545.1 Mopalia muscosa
TATGGTATATATCTTCCTGTGTTTGTGTAGAAATATTGTCACTTTATCTTCTTAAAAAAAAATTAAGTTTGGTGTTTATTAAAATCCGTCAAAAATAAGCCCAAAACCTGTAAAATAAGGGAGGTAACTGTTTACCTGTAATATAAAGAATGCCTCAGAATCAGAGTTAACTCATGACAGGCGATCTGCACTCGGCCTTCGGTTCGCTGTTGTTGACGTTTTGTGGTTAACATTCAGAATTTCCAGAACCGGTATCATACTTGAAGTCCATATTCCACGAATTACTGTTATTTTAACCTATACCACCTTCCTTTGGGTACTTTCAGCCTTCCTTTGGATGCTTTTAACCTTCCAATGGGTTCCTTTAGGTATTTTGTCGGACCCTCTCCGGCCCAACAGACTTGTCGCACCTACAGGAATGATAATCAGTTATTTACGGTATTATAGTTGAACATGCATATTTACGAAAGGTTGGTACCTTAATTACATTTCAATTCATAAGTCCTTATCATCTTTTCTCTTAAATTGTATAAGTCGTAAAAATAAAATCTTATGTTTGTTGATTGGTCCATTAGTCCTCGGAGTATTATCATCTATAGGTTAATTAGTCCTAACAATAAAATCTTCTAAGGTTCATTAGTCCCAGAATATTTTCTTCTATAAGTTAATTAATCTTAAGAATAGTACCTTCTAAGTCCTCGGAGTATTATTTTCTTAGTAGTAAAGGAGAGGATTCTTGTTCTGTAACTCACTATATGTGGACGATGGTAGTTTTAAGAAGTTTGAAACATGTATTTTTAGGGGAACTAACTCTCTCCTCGAAACACATGATTTATCTCCCTTACACCATACACTCACTGACAGAACACATCCTTATATATAGGTGGCGCTCTGAACAAATGAAAAATAGACGTTTCTGGGCAGTTTGCTCGCCACCTTTATAGCGATGGTTATGGACTTTTGTACATAGTTTTATTGTTAGTTAACTCATGGAAACATACCCGAGCCCTGACGTGTAATGATAGTTGACACCCAGTGCCGATGAGTCCGGTTACTGTGGGAGTGATGTTATAGCCTGTCTGAGTTGTATGTAGGCTTATACCTGTGATACGGTTAGTGAGGGAATGGCCGGATGATCTGTATATTACCTGTAACCGTTATGTTAATCATAGGCCTACTGTGGAAGGTAAACACTAAACTTAAGTTATTATGTTATTAATATGTTTTGGTGCTGATCATGCAAATAGAATATGATGTCATGATAAAATCCTATAAAATAGTCATGTTTAATGTATGGGCTATGTCAATTAGTCATAGTTTTAAATATGTTCCAACAATTCACCGGTTACCAGTCCGATCTTAGCCTGTGATGCCCCTTTGTTGATTGTAACCGTATTGTATAATAACAGTAGCACGCTATTAGGACACATATAGCCTCATCTGAGATAAGGATGTTACTACCCAAGTTAGTATAATTTGCAAGTGTTATGATTTAATATAGTAAAAATCATAATTAATTACTTTCGCAGTCATTGTTTTGGTACTAATCATGTGTTTGATTGTTGATTTTATTATTGTAGGCTCTCCGGTTGCCTCCGTCCATTTAGGGTGAAGCCACTGCTTTCTAAGCCAATGTTTTCTAAGCCACTGTTTCTTGCGCACTATTTTTATTCACTCTGTTCAGTGGAATTTGTGTCTTTGTGATCCTCTTACACCCGTTTTAAGAAGACATAGTTACCGTTCAGCATAAGCACTGCTAGCACACTTTTGGATATAGGACAGTTTAGTCTGTAACTTTAGTTGTTGTTCATTAAGGTTACTGCAGATACTAAGGGATGTCATGTTTAGTGTTCAGCTGAGCTAATGTACCAAGTCAAGATAATTATTATTTTGTTGGCAGATAGACATCAGACATCAGTTATCAGATATGTTTTTTTTTAAGTATCAATAAATGAAACATTTAAACTAGAAGCCTATTACTGTGTTCTCTTTAATAAGGGAAACTCGCTAATATCTTGGTTACATAATTTCGGTGTCAGAAGTGGGATAGGCACAGTAAAGGCACAGTAGAAACTTTTCAAAGTTGAAAGAATAAGGTAGATAATAGATCAAATATAATAGAAAACAGTGGTGAATCCCAAAATAGCAGCAGAAAGAGTAGAAGCCTTGGATGAAAGCCTAAGACAAGTACAAACCTGGACAGTTGCGCATTCAACAACAACAACAAAAACAACAGACACCACCCCTCATCAATGTTAGGGTGCCCGTCTCAAAGAAAATTTCTAAGTTCTCCGGTAAACCAGATGAGAGTTTCGAGGATTGGTAGGATGATGCGCGAAACACCATTGACGGTATGGATAGTATTGAAGCTGCAAGGTTTATCATTAGACATCTTGAAGGTGCCGCTAGGAGAGAAGCAAAGTTTCAAACTCGCGCGTAAAAGAAGACCCAGAGCAGGTTCTGCAAGTGTTAGAAGAAGCGTTTGAAGAGAGACGTACTGCGATGCATCTTCGCTGAAGTCTGTATGCCCGTCGCCAAACTGATTAGAAATCGATTAGGGATTTTACTAGTGAACTACTTAAACTAGCTGATAGTTTAGAAAAGAAAGATAGAATCGTTGCTAGAAATAGAGATAAAATTCTTAAAGAAGTGTTAATGGAAAATGTACTAGATAAACATCTTAAGAGAGAGTTAAAGAAATTAAACAGAAAAAATACTAGTATTCCTTTTACAGCTCTGCGTAAAGAAGTCTTACGCTGGGCCGATGGCAATGAGGACCCCAAATTTAGACGAACTAGATCAACTGTAAACGAGTTAGAGGCTGAAGAAATTGAACAGCCGAGTCTGCTCCGGTGACTACAGGTTGTAACAGATTAGATCAGTTGACCCAGTTAGATGGCTGGTATGATGAAAACTCCGACAGAACTTATGGAATTTCTAAATTCACAGAATGACAGACAAGAATAAAGAAGGACAGTTACCTGGACACATCAGGCGTAACTGTCCCCAGCGCCAAGGAGCTGTCGCCTCTGATGTGGCACAACCGTTAATCTAGGAACCTTTGCCGAGCTGTGACGGACAAGGGAAGAGTTGACAGAGGCTCTTTTGTTGCATCAAAATTCATCCTTGAGACTGATGCCAGCCACCTGGGATTCGGGGCAGTGTTGTCTCAGGTTCAAGATAGTCAGACTAGAGTCATCGCACACGCAAGCAGAGGGGTAACAGGATCTGAAAGAAACATGACCAATTACAGTAGCATGAAACTGGAACTGCTTGCAATGAAATGGGCAATCTGCGAGAAGTTCTGAGAATACTTAATAGGTTTGCCATTCACAGTTTTCACGAACAACAACTCATTGTGTTACATCTGCATGTATTGGAACAGTTGAACAACGTTGGGTTGCTCAACTAGCTCAATTTCACTTTGCTGTAAAGCACCGTGTTGGGAAGCATAATGGTAATGATGATGGCCTCCCAAGCTCCCAAGGAAGTTGCTGTCTCTTTGGGTGTGACTGTGATACCAGCTGAAGTATGCCATGAATTATTATCCGGTGTAATATGCTTCACAAACTCAACAGAAGTCAACTTACCGTATATGGAAGTTATGCCTTCCATCTCTCACCAGGAGCTTATCCAGAAACAACTACTAGACCCGATAATTAGTCGTCTCCTATATTACCTGGAAATCAAGAGGAAACCAACACGCCTCGATTGGAATCAAGAGCCAAAACAGCTGAAACCTCTCCTATGCCAGTGGAATAAATTCGCCAAAGACGATGGATTGTTATTCTGGAAGATAGCTGATCCAATGCATGGCGTATAAAGCAGATGCTAATACCAGCCTGTCATCAGAATAATATCCCGAGAAACTGTTGTTATTGGTCAGATATGTAGAGTGATATTTAAAACTTGATCAAACAGTGAGTGCTGTGCTCTTTCGAAATTGCCAAACGTCAAGGTGAGAACTCCTGTGGGAAGTCTTCTAGCCGAACAGCCTCAGGAGATTCTGGCAATGGATTTTACGTTACTGGAGAAACTAAGGATCAAACAGCAGTCACTACAGCCAAGGCAATTGTCAGAGAGTGGTTTCTAAAATATGGAGTCCCTCAACGTCTACATTCCGACCAGGGAAAAAAAGTTGAGGCTGATATCATCAAAGAACTGTGTGGTATGTACGGAATGGAAAAGTCAAGAATGACACCTACCACCCACAAGACAATGGGCAATGCGAGCGATTCATAGGACTCTCCACAACCTGCAGAAAACACTGCCGCCCAATAAAAAAGAAGTACTGGCCAGATTTGGTGCCAGAACTGATACAAGCATATAATTCGACGCCCCACTCCTACACAGGCTACTCACCATTCTATATAATGTTTGGCCGAGATCCACGACTTCAAATTGATTTTACCCTTGGTAAGGTAGTTGAACCAGTAGAAGAAACAAGGACCAGTTGGGTAGCGCAACATCAACAACGCCTACTTTACGCTTACCAGAAAGCCAGGGAACAGTTGAGGCTACAGCGTGATAGACGAAAGAGACATTACGATAAGACAGCCAAGGAGATTTTGGTACAAATTGGTGAACGTGTTTATCTGCGAAATCATTTCCGAGGTAGACACAAAATTCAAGTTGCTTTTGCATCAAAGGTGTATCATGTGATCGACCGAAATTGTGATACATATTTGGTGGAATTAGCAGATTGCAGTAATCGCTCTAAAACTGTAAAGCGATCAGAGATCAAAGTGTGCCCAAAGCCTATAGCACCAAAACATGATGACAACAAGCAGGCTTCACTTGTTCCAGAATCTGTCAATGAACTTTCTGACAGCAGCGACTCTGAATCGGATGATCATAAAATCCTGATAGAATATGAGCAGCAATCTTCAACGATTTTGAGACGAACAGCTAGGACAACAACAGGGAAACATAGCAAACCTGCGAAATTACCACGATCTGTAATACGGTCATAAACTGCTGTTTGGGACGATCAGCAAAAGGCTGACGAGGGTACTTTTGAGAAGTTTTGGGGGAACTAACTCTCTCTCCGTCTTTTCCTGGAGACACATGGTTTATCTCCCTTACCCCATACACTCACTGATAGAACACATCCTTACATATATTGGATAGTGCTCTGAACATAGGAAACAGACATTTCTGGGCAGTTTGATCGCCAACTTTATGGTAAGGGACTTTTGTACATAGTTTTATTGTTAGTTAACTCCTGGAAACATACCGGAGCCCTGACGTGTAATGAGAATTGACACCCCATGCGGATAAGTCCGGTTACTGTGAGAGTGATGTAATAGCCTGTCTGAGTTGTATGTATACCTGTGATACGTTTAGTGAGGGAATGGCCGGATGATCTGTACATTAGCTGTTACCGTTATGTTAACCATAGGCCTACTGTGGAAGGTAAATACTAAACTTAAAAGAGGGGAAAATACAACAAATGCATCTCTCCACCCAATAGAAAATGTCAAAGCATATATTAATTTGTTTTGGATCTAAAGAGATATCGTTGCTCTATATCTTCATTTGAAGTAGACAAGTCTATGCTGTTCGCGGTTTGTTTTCAACGCAGACATGTTGTGAAATGAGTGTCAGAAACCAGCCTATCAAATTGAGCATAAACAAAGTATACCATGACGCAATCTTGCTCCATTTAAACATAGGTTATTGTAGCAATTTTAGAACAGCGTCTAATTAAGTTTCCTATCGCCATTTATAGCCAATTTGTAATTGAATCAAAGGTAAATATTTCGTTAGCAAATTCCAGGAGAACTTGTCGACCTGCGCTCTATAGGGCAGTTAAAACACCACTGACAAGATGGGTATGTACACTCGACAATATATACTCGGCCGTAGTGAATAGCCAACAGTGAGCTACGATCGACTTACGATCAACTATGTCAGCTACCGTACGGTATACAGAAAGGGCCACGAGAAATTGAAAAAGGTCCCCGTCTCACCGGTTGCCGCCGTCCATTTAGGGTGAAGCCACTGTTTTCTAAACCACTGTTTTCTAAGCTACTGTTTTTTGTGTACTATTTTTATAGACTCTGTTCTGTAGTATTTTGTATTTGTATTCCCCTTAGACCTGTTTTAAGGAGACATAGTTACCGTTCAGCATAAGCACTGTTAGCACACTTTTGGATATAGGACAGTTTAGCCTGTAACTTTATTCATTGTTCATTATGGTTACTGCAGACACTAAAGGGCGTCGGGTTAAGTGTTCAGCTCAGCTCATGTGCTGCTTCAAGAGGATAATTATTTTGTAGTCAGTTTTAAACATCAGATATCTCGGTTACATATTGACCAGTATCTTTGCTACCAGTACTTGGAAAGCTTTTTAAATAACTTGTTCATTTACAGCTGTCTCGGCGTGTGACGCTTAGTCTAGGCGATAAACAGCATGGCTTTGTTAAACACCACAGTACAGAAACAAACCCTACGACAATTACTAACTTTCTGGCAGAATGTGTTTACTAAAGAATCCCAGTTAACGCTGTATATTCAGACTTTAACAAGTCTTTCGATCGTGTTAACCATCATTAGTCCTAAGAATAATATCTTCTGAGGTTCAATAGTCTTCAGAATATTACCAAAACCTCAAGGAAATCGCTCTGTGTGTAGCAGGCTTGCGAGACAACTGGACACTGTCGGAAACTGGTCGCAAGGGATCAAACTTGTTTGATATCTGGCCGCCGAGTGTCGGTGACTACTTACTCGTGAGCGGCAGACATGCATATGCAAATCGCATATATAAGCTGTTCATCCAACTAGTAACCGACAGCCACATGATTTAAAATAAAAAAGGTTGACGCACGTAGCTCCTTCACCTGTGTCTATAATGATAAAAAGTCCTTGATTTCCACTGATAAGTTAAGCATAATACAAGAGTTCCTCGAAACGAAAACTCATTTTGACCCCAACATTTGACCTAGAAAAATACGCCAGATCGCTGGAATAATAATCGCCACGGGTGTTCGCTCAAGTGGTGCGAAAACTTTTGCTGGTGATCAGATCGCCGCGATCGGCCCTTGTGTCCGCGGCATTTAGTAACGTGACTTGTTCTCAAGAAATACGCCTTGGAAAATATTGAGTCTGCTTAATAGTGAAGTGCAAGAAATAGGCAATTCAAGTTTTGTTACTTGAATATATAATCATAGGAGAGCGAAATTATAGGCTCCAACTTAACTGTTTGTAATTAAAAGTTCGAATAATGTTTTTTTTTACCAAGAAATAGTCTAAAAAGCAGCCACAGTTTTGTTTTTGTTCCAATGTGTACCTCTGAAAACCGGTTTTTATTGTTATTTGTATTGTAACTTATATTTTAGAACGCTATGATTGTTTGTGTTGAACCTTTATAGTATGTTTCCTGTCACCTTTTACATGACTTTCCGGATGATGTCAAAACAAAGCACCGAAATATGTCAAAATGAGTCTTTAGTTCTTCATAGTAAAACTTTTTTTGAAAAAATCATGTCACGTGTGGAATAAATAAATGATTTGGGAAGAATTGCTGCCTCAGAATCGCTCCATGTGTGGCAAAAGCTGTCGCCAATGGAAAATCTCGTTCAATTAGTTACTGGCGGAGAATCGCGGTGTGCGACTGATACTCCCTGTTAGACCAGTATTATTGCTGACATAACTAGGCCAGTAAGTAGTCCTGGATCAGCATCTAAGTCCACTCAATTGATGGTCGCGCTATAGTTATATATCATTTCATTTTCTATGTTAAACTTTTATTACCCATGTTTCAGAATATCGCATACAATGCTCGTGCCACTAATCCGTTTCTTTACATACGGCCTGTTGTTTTTTGTTTATAAAGGATGGTTCTGATCGATATGCGAAAACGGCTCCTAAACTGATAACAACAGGGACAGGGGTTTTGCACAGTTTTACCCATCAGGTTACAAGAGGAAGTAATGGTTTAGGTCTGTCCATCCTTGCTTCGTTTTTCATTGTAACATAAAATTGCTCCGGATCTATCACCATCGACACAGGTGTCCAGATAACTCTGTTATTTTTTTTCTGTGCCGTGCTCCTGGTTGATGGTGTTTCCAGACCTCCCTTCATTATTTTTTCTGGGTCCAGGCTCCTTGTTGGTAGCGTTTTTAGACATCTCTTCTCTAGTTTTACTTGGGCCACACTCTAGGTTGAGGGTGTTAACAGACCTCTTTTCTCTATTTTTCCCAGGGCCCCGTCCTGGTTGATGGTGTTTCTAGACCTCTCTTCTACAGTTTTTTCTGGTACCACGCTCTTGATTGATGGTGTTTCCCGACCTCTTTTCTCTAGTTTTTCTCGGGCCACACTCTATGTTGAAGGTGCTAACAGGCCTCCTTTCAAAAGTATTTCCTGGACCGCGCCCCTTGATGATAGTATTTCTAAACCTCACTACTCTAATTTTTCTTGGGCCACACTCTAGGTTGATCATGTCTCCAGACCTCTCTTCTCAAGTTTTTCCTGGACCATGCTCTTGGTTGATGGTGCTTCCAAACCTATATTCTCTAGTTTTTCAGGGACTGCACTCCTGGTTGATTGTGTTTCCGGACCTATCTTATCTAGTTATTCCAAGGCCACGCTCCTGGTTGATTGTGTTTCTAGACCTCTCTTCCATAGTTTTTCCAGAGCCACGCTCCTGGTTGATAGTGTCTCCAGACCTCTCTTCTGAAGTTTTTTCTGGTACCACGCTCTAGATTGATAGTGTTTCCTGACCTCTCTTCTCTAGTTTTTCTTTGGCCAATCTATAGGTTGCTGATGTTTCCAGGCCTCTCCTCTCTACTCTTTCCTGGACCACACTCCTGGTTGATGGTGTTTCCTGACCTCTCTTCTCCAGTTTTGCAAGTCCCCATGCTCCTTGTTTATGACTTTTCTAGGTCACGCTTCTCTAGTTTCTACTGTACAACGCTCCTAATTGATGGCGTTTCCAGACCTTGCTTCTCTAGTTTTTCCTGTATTATGTTCTTGATTGATAGTGTTTCCACACCTCTCTTCTCTAGTTTTTCCTAGCCCGCGCTTTTGGTTGGTGTCGCTTCTAGGCCTCTCTTCCCTAGTTGTTCCTGTACCACGATTTTGGTGGTTGGTGTTTATCTAGGTTTTCCTGTACCACACTCTTAGTTGATGATGTTTCCAGGCCTCTCCTCTCTACTTTTTCCTGGACCACCCTCCAGGTTGATGGTGTTTCCAGACCTCGTCTCCAATTTTTGCAGGACTACCCTCATGGTTGATGGTGTTTCCAGACCTATCTTCTCTAGTTTCTACTGGACAACGCTCCTGATTGATGACGTTTCCAGACCTATCTTCTCTAGTTTTTCCTGGACCACGCTTTTGATTGAAGTCGCTTCCAGACCTCTCTTCTCTAGTTTTTCTAGGACACGCGCTCTGTGTTGATGGTGTTACCAGACCCTGCTTCTCTAGTTTCTAGTGGATTACGTTCTTGATAGATGGCGTTTCCAGACCTCTCTCCTCTAGTTTCTACTGGACAACGCTCCTGATTGATGACGTTTCCAGACATCTCTTGTCTAGTTTTTACTGTATCACGTTCTTGATTGATAGTGTTTCCAGGCCTCTCTTCTTTAGTTTTTCCGCGACCTCTCTCCTGTTTGATGTTGTTTCTGGACCTAACTTCCCTATTTTTCCTTTGGCCTCGGTCATGGTTGATGGTTTTTCCTCACCTCTGTTCTCTAGTTTTTCCATGGCCATGCTCATTGATGATGACGTTCATGACAGCCTGTTTAATTGTGTTTCCAGTCCTCTCTTCTCTAGTTTTTCCTCGGCCACGCTCCTGGTTGATAGTGTTTTCAGACCTCTCTTTTCTAGTTTTTCCATGGTCACGCCCCTGGTTGATGACTTTGATGAGAGACAGGTTTGGAAACACCAAGAGAGGTCTGAAACACCATCAATCAGGAGCGTGGCCCGTTAAAACTAAAGAAGAGAGGTCTGGAAATGCCATCAATGAAGAGCGTGCTACAGGCAAAACTGGAGAAGATACGTCTGGAACCCCATAAATCACGAGCGTGGTCCAGTAGAAACTAGAGAAGAGAGGTCTAGAAACGCCATCAATCAAGATCGTGGTACAGGAAAAGCAGAAAAGAGAGGTCTGTAAACACCATCAACCTAGAGTGTGGCCCAAGAAAAACTAGAGTGAGGTCTACAAAAAAACATCAAACAGTAGCGTGGTCGCGAAAAACCTAGAGAAGCGAGGACTGTAAACACCATCAACCAGGAGCGCAGTCCAGGACAAACTAGAGAAGAGAGGTATTGAAACACCATCAACCTAAAACGCAGTCCAGGAGGTCTGGGGAGGACTGCGCTCCTGGATTATGGTGTTTCCAGACCTCTCCGCTCTAGTTTTTCTGGGACCACGCTCCTGATTTATGGCGTTTTTAGACCTATCTTCCATGGGTTTTCGCCCGCGGCCGTGGCCCAGTGGTAGCGACTGCGCTTCCTGAACTGAATATGCTTCGATATACTGTTCACGGGTTTGAGTCCACCTTTCGACCATCAGGTATATGAACGAGTCACATATTGTGGCTCGGCAATCGCAGGGGTGGTTTTTACTAGGTTTCCTCCCAGTTTTCCACCGTAATGAGGCTGTGTACAGTGTGAAGTGTACAATCCGTCGTCATATAAGCTAAAAAAAACCCTTGAGAACGACGTTAAACACCAATCAAACAAAAGCAATCTATAGTTTCTACTGGACCACGCTCCTGATTGATGACATTTCCAAACCTATGTTCTCTAGTTTTGCCTGTACCAAGATCGTGTTGTGTTACGGAGAATATCAACCGCTGTATGACACCATGCATACATCAACACAACGATGACGACGATGCATCATCCCTATCAACACCTTAGATCGCTGTGTACTCGTCAACACACCTCGAGTGTATATCAGGCCTATTTCCGACGTGTAGGGGATTAGTATGCAGTCGACGTTTGTTATGTTATGACGGATGGTAAACTTCATTGGGCGCATATGGTAGTATTACAACCCTACTTATCACACAATTTATACGGGTAGACAGACGAGGAGCAGGCGAAAGATCAAGGCAACTTGTAAAGCAACGACCCGTCAACGACGCTCAATAAGACATTGCGCCTGTTGTGTTACGACCCCAACGGCCCGGTGGCCTACAGCCCAGTGAATGGCTTATGGCAGGCCGTAAATTATCGAGACGTTAACGTGTCGAGAGCTCATGTGGTGTAGTGGTTGACAGGATAACCCACCTATACGTTACACCGACCTGCCTTACGACACTTTCGATGGAAGCGGGTGATCATCAAATACGCTTGAGTCGTCCCGATTCAGACCAAAATGGGGATTCGCAATATTAAATAGGGAAACGCCGGGGTAAGACCTACTGTTGGGTCAAGAGGATGGGTTGACCTGCGAGATACAATTTGTGGATTCTTGCAACCGCTTTGAGGACTATTTAAAACACACTAGCCCTGTACGAGGGCGTTCGTCGCCGGATAACACTTGACGGAGAGACCTCGTGATCGACAAGGTATGGACCCACAACCCTGGCCGATCGCTAGAACCAACCGAACCACCTCCTTTGAGCGTGTGTACGCGGA
Source organism: Mopalia muscosa (assembly GCA_031763545.1). Lineage (NCBI taxonomy): Eukaryota > Metazoa > Mollusca > Polyplacophora > Chitonida > Mopaliidae > Mopalia > Mopalia muscosa. Next base: position 11,590 of record JARFOD010102858.1, read on the forward strand.
TCGATCTCCAGAAGCATTTCCACTTCACTGCACGCCACCCCTTCAGCCTCTAGAGACCAATTCGGCCACCCTCTACAACACGCTCCCGGTGGTCGTCCACCCGGTGACTCTTCACCCGGTCACCGACCAACAGGTCCGACAGAACCCTATCGACAGTACCCCCACCGACGCATGACGCAGTGAGCGGATGACCGAAAACTTGTTTCGCAAGGGAAAAGATCACCGTAGGGTCAGCTTAAGCACACCGTATTTAGTGCTGGGATGCCAAGGATGCCTCACAAATCGACCATATCTGATCGACCGCCGTAGGGCACACCATGGGACAGCGGCTGGGGCACAACACCACGCGGTCGCCTTATTCACGTCCATGAGCACGTGGGCATATGGGTGATGCATCGGTATTGGTGGGTGGTGAGCATGGGGAAAACGAAGGGGATTGTGTGGAGTTTACGAGGGACACACATGTGCTGCCGCTGAAAAGTATATAATTTGTTTTGTCAGGGTAACGTAAGCAGCAAATTATGTGGAAAAAAATATATATACAATAAAACGTGTAAATAAATATGAAAAGCCGCCGAATTTACCTTTGGCCAGAGATGGGCTTGCCCAGTCTCGAGAAAACGTACGTAACTGGCGTGATTTTAGTTCGAGCGACAGAATCAAGATTTATTGTTGTGTACGTATTAGCTACGGTAGCCTAGCCTGCGGTTCTATATCAATCTAAAATCCACATAGGTCCCACGAAGGCCCCACGGACAAATCCATGTGTGGCCAAGGTGGGCTGCACAAATAGGTCCCACATAGTAGCCCATGTAAGACCCACATGAACCCAATTAATCCTTGTTAGCTGGGTACACACGACAAGCCGGTGGCGGTGGGTTAAACGCCTTCAGAGGAGGCGTCCACCAACGGAGTCATATCTGGGGAACATCTTAAGCAGCATGTTAAAACTGGTCAAACAGCTAGGCGACAAACCAATCGATCGACAGGCGTTGAACAGTGTTCTGAACGCCATACAGGATGTGGTCCAGGGTGTCCCCCTAAAAGGGCCATGAAAGCGACGGAAGCCAAGGGCGTCCACCTGACCCAGGAGCACGTCACACACCGGGACGAACACCGGGACGCTCAAGACCTGTGGCTAGGTGGGGTATTAAAGCTCGGTCACCACGTTCCGGCGTCAGCCGAACGAGGCCGTCAACGAGACCACTCCGACGAATTCAACCCGATATCTTCAGCGAAAAAGCATGCCGTTTGTACAACCATCGACGTGTGATGGGATGAACAGTGAGTTTGATTTGTGTGCTCGGCGTCGGATCCAGGGCAGTGGGGTGACGAATCGGTGTGAAACATACAACGCCGTGGCCAGCATTAGCGATGGCGGACCTGTGGAATTCCTCATCACCAACGCAGATACGGACACGTACCTGGATTTGACAAACACCTTTTTTACGTCAAAGCGAAAATCGTCAAAGGAGATGGGTCCGATTTAGTGGAGGCGGATTAAGTCGCCTCTGCCAACCTGTGGCCACACAGTCTATGGCAACAGGTCGATGTCAGCTTAAACGATAATCTGGTGAGTACCTATAACAACATGTACCCTTACCGAGCGTACATCGAAACTTTATTGTCTTACGGCCGCGAAGCGAAAGACTCGCAACTGGCCACAGCCATCTGGTACAAAGACAAAAGCGGGCAAGTTCAAAAGCAACGCCGGGGAGAACCAGGGGATTTTTCATCGCATGAGACACACTAGCAAAGTCGATCGATCGACATGTTCGGACGTCTCCACACGGACATTGTGTTCCATGTCTGGTATCTCCTCAACCACATCACCGTGCGAGTGCGACTCACCCGTGCCAAATACGCCTTCTGCTTACTCACCAACCCAGGAGATCCTGATTATAATGCACAATCCTTTTAAATATGTAAAATTCATATGCGCAACATTTATATTCATGCATAACATTCAATTATTTTCTTCCCATTACCATTTGTTGACATTATTTAACAAACACAACATCAATTTCCTTTCAATTATTTACAATATAGACAGATTAATAACCCATGGTTATTACAGTTTGTGCAGCGTCACAAAGAAAGAAAGCTAAATGTTTTCAGTACTCGATGGCTCACATTCCATTCGTCATATTGTTATGTTTAACTTCAAGTTGTCCTTGATAAAGAGGATCTAAAAATTTGCTGTAAAACAAAATATTGTTGAAAATATATAGTTATTGTTTTAAGAAAATCTGTAGGATACTTTGAAATTGTATCAAACAACATAATTCCATTTTCCTATTTAATAAAAATATATGGCTTAGATAGAAAGTTAAAACCAAGCCTTAAATTTATTTCTTGATGCTGTTTACTTAGTTTTATGCTAGGATGCCATATTTTTATTATTAAGAGTTTGATATCGGTGTATCGTTTATCATTAAAAAGTACAACAGGAATGTTTAAAACAAAACTTGTAAAGATATGTATAATTCAGAAACAATACTCTTTAAATTCATCAATAAATAGAGTATAGAAACAGCAAACACTATCACAAAGAAAAACATATAGTAATTCATTGAGTTCTATAACGCTAATTCCATTTGATGTTTCCGAATTTGTAGATGTGTCGTCTGTGTTAAATGGTTTTAGAGTGGATTGAACTATGTCTTGATACGCTTTAGCCATTGGTAATTGTGTTGAGACTTGTATAAGTCCTAAGATGCCATTTTACATAAAACATAAAAACTTAATAGAATACGGAAAATCGTGGTACCTAAGGAAATATATATCAAAAGGGATGAAAAATTGTTTCCGGTGTCCGAATTACCGGTAGACATATATTAATCCATTGGCTTTATATATCAACTTTTGTCCTCATTTGTTTGCTTTGCTATTTTCTTAAAATATATAGTAAATTTATTTTCAGCTAACATCACAGAGATGTAAAATTACTAGATTGTAAAGTTATATTAGGAATACTGAGGAAGAGGAAGTTCCGAAACTGTGACTGTACCTCTTACATTTGTAATTTGTCTAATTGATAAAAAATGGAAGATTAAGTGGATGCAAGTAAGTCGGGTTGGTTATATTGTTACAACCTGTTATTTCATATGGAATCTGAAAATGAGTAATCCCACAGCCACAAGGTAATTTGATTAAACAGAATGTACAGCTGTTATTAATGTGACATCAAACTATTTAAATAAGTCATTGACCATGATTTTTGACTTCCAGTGACTAAATAATTTCCAATCTTTTAGATCAACTGCTCCTTCAAATAAACTGTTTTCCTGGTATCTGATTTCACATAAATCTGATAAAAATAAAAATAAAGAGCACTCAGACAGGTTACACCTGTACTAGATCGCATAAATTGACTGGTCAAGCAGGACTTTATTTTACCTGTAGAACAAGTTTCATAAAAGTTTTGATTGAATTGTGTGTAAAATAATTTATTAGGTTTTTCACCAAAATAAGGCGTAACAGAAGTCATCAAAGTATGGTGACTTGGTATATTTACGGGAATTGGGAAAATTATAACTTTATATAAATCAAAGAAAGTAGAAATAGCTTCTATGGGAATTTTGATAGAAATGTATACATTATTATCAGTTCTAGAATATGTCAAATCTTTAACCTTATAATAATGTCCCGGTTGTGTACGAACAATTCTGAAAGCATGATAACGATCTTGTAATACACTTGGTATATTGTTTAAAACCAAATTAATATCAGTTGCTGAAACAAAATGAAATGGTATATCCCACTAATAAAGTTTGAAGACGGGTAAGCCACATTTGAGCTAGCATATCCGTGGACTGTCTAAACACAATTGTTACAAACTTAGTAAAATAGTCGATGATGAAATATCTCCAATACAATTGAGAAAATCTCGTTTAACTCTACAATTGTTCCTAGTTGGAAACAATTTATCTATGGACTGAATAAGAGAATTTCTTCACGGGCACGTTTACGTATCTGGTTCATTATTATCTCAACTTCAGTTGAAGCTACACTGGAGGATGTGTGTGATCACGACTTGCGTTTACGAGAACATCGTTTTCAGTGGTTAAACTTGCAGAACATCCTCTGACTGTACATCTCCACCAAGATTTGGGGGCGACTTTTGGATTTATACGATACATGTAGCCGTTGTAAGACAATTTTCTTCCACCCCGAGCAGTTGGAACAAACTTAATTTCTGTCATTGCCGATGCCGTTGTAAACGCTACGAACGATTTGACAATGTGAATGATAGACTGTTGTTGTTGTTGAATTTTGTTGTTGTTGAGATTGTGGTTTTCAGACCGCTTCCCATGTATGGATTTCGCGGCCCTTCTTTCACAACGTTTTATTTTCAAACTCATTTTTACAATACACATTTGTTCTACCTTTTTCAGGTCCATGTTTTAACATAAATTAGGTAACGTTAAATATTAATAATAGTAAATGAATAAATAAATAAATAAATACAAATATATAACAATTATAGGTTGCAAAGTATGAATGGTTGCGACTACCGTATGTACATGCTAGTTACAAGTGGGACGAATGGTATTAAAGAAGTAAGTATTAAGTTAAAATAAGATAACTATAGGTAGTAAATATACAAGTCTGTAATATGAATATTGTCATTGTACGCGCTTACTGAAATATACCGAGTTTCCTGACGAAAGATGAGATGGTTAATGAAGATCGGGGGGGGGGGGGGGGGGGG